>CM035406.1:116267160-116269660 GCA_020310875.1 Ceratopteris richardii
ATGCATTGATAGCTTTGTCTGTCAAACGTGCCATTATTCCTCACATTCGCTCTTGCAGAACAACTAAGGATGCTTGGGATACACTTACCACATTGTACCAAGCTAGGAATGAGGCTCGTGTTGCTTACCTCTGAAAACAGTTGGAGAGTGAGCACATGAATGAAGGTGATTCTATGGACAGTTTCCTAACGAAGATCAAAGACTTGAAGGAACAGTTGATTTCTGTTGATGAGGTTATACCAGATAGCTCACTTGTGCAGACCATTCTGAATGGTCTTCCTGATTCATATCAGAGTTTTGCTTCTACTCTTCGGTTGATGATGAAAGGAAATCCAAATGACTTATCATTTGAGGAGTTAGTCTCTGTTCTATTGCAGGAAGATCAGTCCAGGCAAAACAGGTCCATTATGCGAGTTGCAGATCAAGCTTTCCTGGCTATTCAGAAGGGCAAAGGAAAATGGAGCTCTTCAACTAGTAAGCAGAAATCTGCTAATTCTGCATATTCGAAGAAGGAAGATAAAGATGAGAAGAAATCAGAAAAGTAGAAATTTTTTTGTAAGTACTGTAAAGGGAATGATCATATCATAAAGAATTGTCCAAAACTGGCTGCAAAAGAGGCGAAGAAGAAAGAGGCTGGAATGGTTGTTGCAGAAGCCTCTACACCAAAATGGAGTCTGCTAACCTTGTGGAGGAAGAAGAATGGGCGTTCACTATTGTTTGCAGTTTTGACCCATCTTCTCATGAGCAGTGCATGTCTGCAGTAGACTCAGATGTTTGGTACTTTGACAATGGGGCGACCAAACATATTACCTCACAGCACAGTTTCTTCTCTTCACTTGAGCCTGCCCCTACAGGGAATACTGTTACATAGAAGAATTTGTTATCAGTTTTTGCATTAGCCAAGATTGGCTTGGTTGTGAAATTTATTGATGACAGATGTACAATACATGATCTGTCAAATGGCGATGTTATTATTGCTTCTGGCATTTTATGTCGTGGGTTGTATAAGCTCATAGACTATGAAAGATCTCAAAATGATTTGGCATGTGCAGTAAATGATTCTCAGGCTATGTCAGATGCAAAGCTTTGGCATGCACGGTTTGGTCATCTGAATTTTGCTAGTTTGCTACGCCTGCAGAAATCTGAAATGGTGTCCTCTTTGCCCAAACTTGAAGCACCTGGAAAACATGTTTGTGAAGGCTGTATTTTGGGCAAAATGCAGCATTCCTCCTTTCCAAAAGATGGTTCAGTTCGGGCTACATAGAAATTGCAGCTTGTACATAGTGATGTTTGTGGTCCTATGCAAACACCCTCTTTTGGAAATTACCTTTACTTCGTGACTTTCATTGATGATTTTTCCAAGCATGCATGGGTATATCCACTCAAAGCAAAGTCAGAAGTGTTCATGTGCTTTAAACAGTTTTTGGTTTTGGCTGAAAATATGTCAGCATGTGAAATGGGCACCCTCCATTCTGATCGAGGGGGGGAATATATGTCTTCTAATTTTAATGCATTTCCGACTGAACGTGGGATAAAACACTAGTGTACAATGCCGTATACACCTCAACAGAATGGAGTTGCTGAACAAAAGAACAGGTCACTCATGGAGATGGCGAGGTGCATGGTCAAAAGTCAGGCTTTACCACATAGTTTCTGGCTTGAGGCTCTCATGTGTGCAACATATGTACTGAACAGGTGTCCCACTAAAGCACTGCAGTCTATCACTCCATAGAGGCTTGGCATGACCGCAAGCCATCTATTGCTCATCTACGTGTTTTTGGTTGTTTGGCATATGCACTAGTGCCGGAACAACATCGCAGAAAATTAGATGATAAGGTAGTAAAATGTATTTTTGTTGGGTACAGTTCTGAAAGTAAAGGCTATCGTTTGTATCATCCACAGACTAAACGCATTCTAGTTAGCCGTGATGTTGTCTTTGTGGAAGATGCTATTCAGCCATTGCTTTCATGTACTAAGGAGACATCTGTTAGCTCCAAAGACATGTATGATACTTTGATGCCTCTTTTTATAGGTGGACAGTCTAGTGCTGGTCGTAATGAGGCAACTTCTCAGCCTTTGTAGGTTTCATATGATGATGCAGATCATTCCATTTCTGATGCAGATTTACATGATGCCCTTGTTGATGAGAGAGCTGATATTGAGCAGGCAAAAACTATGCCAAAATGGCTGGTGCAGACTTTGCATGACAACAAATTAGATGCACCTTTGTCATATCGTACTCGTTCAGGCTCTCATAGTGCCTCCTTTGCATCAGATTGCAATGCTATGGCTGCGTCAGTCTCTGTGATGAGAATGAGCCTGTTTCTTTTGATGAAGCACATAATTCAGAAAATTGGATGGTTGCTATGCAATCTGAATATGATGCTATAATGAAGAATGGTACATGGTCTTTATGTGACTTGCCTCCTGGCAAGAAGACTATTGGTACTAAGTGGGTATACAAGCTAAAGCGTAAACCTGATGGTACAGTTGACAGGTA
>CM035406.1:116274660-116282160 GCA_020310875.1 Ceratopteris richardii
AAACTTTTGTGGAGGTGGGATTTGATTCATAAATATGTTAGGACAAGTATGTGAGGATGTGTTCATAGTAACATTATTGTCCATTTATTCAATCATTATAAGATGCTTGTACTTTAAACTATGCAATCATAGTGGATTGTCGCTATATGTTTCAAGTACTCTAGTAACATCTAAACATTGACCAATGATAATCATTTTTTTTTCAGACTCAAGAACATGAATGCATATCACATAAATGAAAGTTCAAATCAAACTTTCATAATGGAATGGGAAACCACATCCTAAAGGTGATATTTATCCTTAAGTTTGATGCTCAATAAATGAACACAATTGAAGAAATAAAGCTTCTTAATATTGTCTGAAAGTCTAGGAATCCTTCAAATTTCCTTCCATGAGTGCAAAAGATTCCAAGATGAATCATTTTCTCATGTTGTTGATTCCTTATAAGAAATCTCAAAGTATTGGAAGAATAAATTGCTCCCTTGTAGTGAGCATGGAATTTTTCAAGCTTGTTAGATAGTACTTAAAGTCCAATGGTTGATATTACCTAGAGGTGTGTCAATATTAATAAGATTCTTTGACTTGGAATTTGAAAGGCATTAGCGCATGCTTGGACTTGAGTTGATGGAAAGATCTCTAAAAACCCATGGGTAAGTGAAGAAGCTTTCGATAGTTCAAGAGATATTAAGGATTAAGACTAAGTCTTTATTCTTGACAAGGTAAACAAGACTTGATTAAGTTTGGTAATGTTTGTCCAAGAACTTGCAATTTGAACTACTCCAAAGTTTTCCCAAATATTGGTGATCAAACTCCTTTTGGGAATTTTTTGCTCAACTTCCATTTATCCAATGGAAAGTATGAAATGAGTAAGTTGTTCCAAATTTGAATAGAGTAAAATGTTCCAAGTACATGGTCAACAACCATGATGATGGTAATTAAGTCTATGGAAGGTACAATGTAATGTTTGGCTTTCATTAAAGGGATTTCTTAAAGGTGAAGTCTAAAAGCATGAGCGGATGCTTAAACTTAAGCAGTAGAGAGATTCTTGTAAATTCTATGCAGTAGCTACTTAAAGCTTTAGTAAGAAATGAACCTAAAGACCAAAAGTGAAAAGATCTTGTCATTACAAATTGGTTAAGTCTAACCAATCAGATTTGAATTTGAGAAATTCAAGAAATTGGAATTATAAATGGTTTTTCTTTTGAAAACCCTAGAAAACAAGGATGGATGTTCCATCCAAAGGTTGTCAATTTTCCAAGGCAAAGCACGAGCTTGTGAAACAATTGTGTGAAGGAATCAAAACCTAGAATATCAATTTAGAGGTAATGCATGAAACTTCAAAATAATTTTAAAGAAGTGAAGTGAGAAGGTACTCTATACGGATATGTTTAGAATTCAGAATAAGTATCACTCACATCTCAATGCTATTATAGGAAATTGTTCAATACATAGTTTGCAAACATGAACACTTCCATCCAGTACTTATATGAAAGATGCTTTCCTTTAACCATACATCTACCATCAAAAAATATTTAAAGCAAGAGAATACCTCATTCTTTGCTTTCATACGATGCACCCAAGTATGGCATGTTACATCATCAATGAAGGTATCAAAGTATACATACTTTTTCCAAAAGATGGAGTCTTGGCTGGACCATAGACATCACTATGAACAAGTTCCAAACTTCATGTAGCATATGTAGCACCATCTTTGGGAAAAGAAGCATGATGCATATTTCCAAGTATATAAACTTCACATGTAATATTTTTAATGGACTTGATGTTGGCAAACCAATAACAATATCCTTCTTTTGCAAGTAAAGCAACCTATTGGAGTTTAAAGAACTCAAAAGTAGAAATATATGAACATCAACAAAGTTGAAATGCAAGGTGAAAGACAACACACAATCGGTAACTCTAATGGCAATTTTGATTGCATGAATGGATTTGAAAGTGGGATAAAACTCCAATGCATCTAGTGGAAATGATCTTCGAGCGCTTAACTTTGTATTTCTATGCTTCATAACCGATTTGCTTTGTTAAAAGTGTGTAGGATGATAAACATGAAAAATAGCAAGTTGAGGAGTTGATCTTGCTCTGATACCACTGTTGGGTGTGTAAGAGAGTGAGGAAGCATCAATAAAATTACACACAAGAGAGAAGAAGGAGATCAACACACAAAGACATATGATGACTAGAAGAGCTCTCTGTCGATAGATGATTGATAGTATGAGAATGAGTAAAGTGAGAGCTATAAGTGAATCCCTAAGTACAAAGTACTACCACATATGAGTATATCATGTATATGTAGTTGAATGGGGAAACAAGCTCTACCCAACGCCAGAGTAAAAGGTGCCCATGTACAGGAAAAAAGTTCACATCAAAGATACTTGAGGGACACATAAGTGTAACACCTATTTTGACTCCCATGGAGACAAGTTTATGATTGATCCTTCATGATGCTAGGGATGCATTTGATGTTGTTCTCTTTTAGCATGTGATTGTTCCATGCTTGCACAAAGCACATCGAGGTGCATGATCATTATGTCATGGAGAGAGTCTCTACTAGAGAGATTAGTTTGGCTTACGTGCCCACACATGATAATGTTGTGGACTTTTTCACAAAGGACCTGCCTAGGGAGATGTTTGAAGCTTTTTCAAAAGGTTTGGGCTCACTTCCTTTTGTGGATTGATTTCATTCCACATAGCTTGGCACTTCATTATACATGAATGCCAAATTCTTGTCTCTCAAGGGGATTTTGTTGATATATTTTGGTAATGATGTGTGTTGCACACTTTGGACCTTTGGGTCACCTTTTTCTCTCCTTAGGAGGTCTTTTTCCCTGGCATGTATATACATTTATAACCCTAGTGTCATGAGGAAGGAGATAAGAAAGAGAGCTCACTCACACACTCTCACACTCAAAGAGGAGTGCACACATAGCCCGGCTTGTATATACATATATAACCCTAGTGTCATGAGGAAGGAGATAAGAAAGAGAGCTCACTCACACACTCTCACTCTCAAAGAGGAGCACACACATAGATTGAGGCAAGGAAGATTGAACTTCTTCTTCTATTACTACTACTACTACTGCATAAAAGGAAGGTAAAAGAATGACCTAATACAAGAGTACAACTAATGCAATATATAAAAAACAACACATAAGGAAAAAACCAATGTCCGTGAATGAGTGAGATGACAAGAAACAAGTGTGTCATCACTCTCGGTAGCTGAATCTAGTAAAGTTCACAAAAATAGCCATAAATTTTTTAATAGAAAATCTTTCAAATATGAGAGTTCTTTTATAAAAATTACAATCTCTCTCTCTCTCTACACACACACACACACACACACACACACATATATATATATATATATATTGCACTATACATCACCAAGCTTCATAGTGATCCAAGAAAGTGAGTGGGGCTATATTGATGATTCACATAAGTAAGCAAAAACATGCTTTGATACCAATTGTTGGAGTTTACAGAGTGAGGAACGTACACAAACAACATGCATAAGAAGAAGAACTTGTAACCACAACACATTATGTATAATAGATGTGGAAGGTAAAGCATAAAATTAATTCATCATGGTTATGGGCATATACACAAGCTAGTGGTAACCTCCTATAAAGAGAAAAAAGTGTGACAATTTAAATACATAAAATATATGGTTAACATAAAAGATTTGGGTGTGCCACATTAGGCATTGTCAGACTTTAAAATCAAGTGCCACTATAGTTGAATAATCGTAAAAAAGTTGTGTACAAGAAATTGAGGGAGATAATCACAATACCAAAATTGAGTTACATTACTAGACTAGAAAGAATTTATGCAACTGTCCTCCTAATAATCCACATTTAGCATTGCATTATTGGAGTGAAACTTTAGGCAATGCATTGGTCTATGAAACATATACAGAATTATGGCAACACAAATACACTCATGTGAATTGGATTGGTGAAGTGTTATATAGGAGGCCTACTAGTGGTTTCATGTTTGAATGGAAAGCACATCTAATGCATGTAGTAGAAAGAAACACTCCATCGTTGCTTATCAAGTACAAACTTGAGAATAAAAATGCTAAAATGATAGTATGCGAAGTTACATCATTGGATATGCTTCTTGCATATTTGGGGATGATATCCAAAAGCCATTTTTAATTTATTGTGATAACCTCTAACAAAAACGATTAACAAGAAGCCTTGTATTTTATTAGAAAAAATAACAAGTACAATTGATTTGATGAGAGAGTCACATGAAATGTAACAATGAATCTTGAAAAGTTGCAAGTAAAGTGGTTGTAATGAAGGAAATTGGAAAGACATGCATACAACCATCTATAGTACATGAGTCTAAGAGATCATACGAGAAAGCTTGTCACCCTTGTCATTTTCCTAAAAGAATAAGGTGGAAACTACTAAACCATATTTACCTGGTCTTTTTTCTTAAAGAGGAAGTTCTCTTGAAACTTACTTTGTTTGTTTAAATTATCAAAAGAATAACTCTACAAGCGAATGAATGGACATAATACCCGTCGGACCTTTGCATTTCAAAAAACATTTGCATTTCAAAAACAAAAGGTTAAAATGGCCCAATAGCGATAGAATCGTGATTCGTGATAATCCAAAAGAGAAAGAAAAATCAAGTTTGAAAACTAGCCTATAGCCCAATTCTCGTCAACCGCAGCTGACGGGGGCACACTCGCTCGATCTTATGAGACCTTCTTAAGCCTTCTTGAGGAGCGTTCTCTTGTTAACTTAAGAAGCGTTGTCTTCTTAACTTTTGATTCTTTTGGGTAGAGCTTATAAGCTTTTAGCAAGGAGAGTTCGAGACCGCTCGACACGTTCAGTCTAAAATTCATTCAATGAACTTTTTGCTTGCTTCAATTTCACAGAAGCTGCAAGCAGTTTAGCGCAAGCAATTCCATGAATTTTTGACTGCTTGTGCTGCGATTTCTTCTGTTGTTTCCTCCTCCCTCCCTTTTGGTCTTGTTGGAGCTGGAAAGAAGAAAATGCACGGCAGGCCAAGGGTGACTCAAACTTGCGATCCCGCCCGTCAGAAACACGAGGAGGAGAAGGCGGCCAAATTTCAAGCCTTGCTGCGGCAGGTTTTGCACAACCATCGCCATCGCATGTAAGGATCTAGTCATTCTATCTATGCATTTTATGGGTTTGGTTTTGTGAGTTTGTACTAGCGCATAAATGTTGTCACATGCATGTTTGTGTGAGTATCGTGAATCATGGGGTGGAAGGTGCCGATCTCTTCGTTTTGTAGATTGATACTTGATTTATGAATCGTTGACGTGAATTTGTATGATATTGGTTGATCGCACACTTAGTTGTTGCTGGCGATATAATTGTTTAAATTGTGTCCCTGGTATATTTCTCAGTTTTTCCAAGGAGGCCTTGTTACAAAATGCGAAATTGCTGGAATTAAACCCTGAGCTATACACAGCTTGGAATTACCGCAAGGTGGCAGTAACGCATCTCCTTGAATCTCAGCTGGATGAGGCCATACGCAAATCTATCGTTGATAATGAACTTGAAGTGGTAATTCACATCGTCTTCATATTTTGCTTGCAGTTGTTTATGCAGAGTTTTCTCTTTTCTTCTTATTCTGTCTCCTTCGCTTCATACGGAAAGCACGCGCTCAACTCACTTGAAAATCGATTTATTTATCTTTTAAATTATTTTTTTAATTATTGTCTTTTTATATATATATATATATATTTTTTTCTTATTTTTTGCTTTTTATTTATTTTCATTTATATAGATATTTTGGCATTTTTAAGATTTTTATTTTATTTTATTTTTCCTTAATTTTTTTTGTTTGATGTTTATTATTATTATTTATCTATTTCTTCTTATTTCATCTTTTTTGTTATTTGCTTATTGTTTTTATTATTATTGGTTTATTTTTCATGCAAGACTTGATCATGATTGAGTTTTCTCTTCACTTCTGGAAGTGATAGGAACCCCGCTCGTTGACTTTGTTAGATGTCTTTATTTACAAAGACTCTTTATTAAAGTCGGCACCTACTCTAGGGTAGTGATGACGTGCATAGGGATGTTATAGCTATTTGTCCAAGGCTCAGCTATGCATGATAGTTTAATTCTGATGCCTCTTGCTTTGGACATACATAAAAGTTGAAGATACATTTTTTATTTTGTTTAAAATTTGCATTTTTATAAATATTTGTGTAATTTTTTTTAAATTTTTTATCTTTTAATATGTTTATATTTTTTGAATTTAAATATGGATTATTATTTTTTATTGAGGTTCATTTTGTATTGTTTTTTTTACTTGTTTGTATTTTTCATGTTTTATATTGATCTTATTTCTTGTGTGGTCTCTTGCTTTTATTGTTTTTTTTCCTTTGTGTGTTTTTGTTCTCTATCTTGGGTTTGTAAGTTTGGATATATATATATATATATATATATATATATATATATATATATATATATGTATGTATGTATGTATGTATGTATGTATGTATGTATGTATGTATGTATGTATGTATGTATGTATGTATGTATGTATGTATATATATATATATACATATGTACATCATATATGTATATATATACATGTGCACTTTTTGTTTTGTTTTTGTTTAAAATTTGTTTTTTCTTTCTAAAGTTTTTAAAATTTTATATATATATGTATATGTCATAGTGCCTAGAAACGGTGTTTCTGGGAAACGGACGGTTTTTGGGAAACGGTGTTTAAACGGTTCGGCCATTTTCGGGAAACGGATCGGCCAGAAACGGACCCCATTTTTTTGAAGAGCTTCCAAGTTCGACTGCCGACTTTGCCTGGATTTAGCCTGGTATATATGTGGACAGACATTTGTAGGGTTCTGTCAATGTAAAATTTTATTCAATAGGGATTGTAGTGCTGCTGTACATACTGATAGACACTTTATTTTCCATGGTTAAATGTTGGATGGCCCACGTACTTAAGACAACCATTTCTATCAAAGATAAGGCATGTTTGGTTGTTCTGTAGTTTAGATGCTTTGACTAGTATCGTGTCCTTCGATGTCAAACATATACAATTTATGATACAGAGTTTCTATTTGGAACTGGATACTTGCAGTATTGCGTGCAATGTCAGTAAACTAGGTCATTGCAGAAACGAGGACAATGTTGCAATGGAGAATTCAGAAATATACAAACTTTAGTGGAACATCTAGGTTCTAGAGCAATCCAGAATAAAATTGAATGTTCACACAGTAAGAGTGCTCCAGCCTCCAAAGCATTTTGAGGATTCTTAAGAACAAGCAAAATTTACAATAATATGAATTACTATTTTATATTATTGTTATTATGGTCAAGAAGAAGAATATATAAAACATGCATATAATTTTTTTTCTTATAATGGATAAAAGATAAAGAATCTTGTAATGTGTATGGGAACTATGGTTGTGTATCAATAATTGAAGTTTTGCTTCAATAAGTTGTAGGCCACTATTGTCATGTGATTGCA
>CM035406.1:116304932-116307432 GCA_020310875.1 Ceratopteris richardii
ACCTTGCCATTTGTGTTGACGACATGAGTTCATCCACTTTATTACCAGTTATATCCGAATGAGTGCATCTCCATTTTATATTTAGGAGATACTCCAGTTCTCATTATTTTAGTTGTATCTCATTGTATTTGTGTACCTTGCCATTTGCTTAGGAGAACCTTATCCCCACTTTGTACTTGGTTAGAAACTTGGAGAGCATACTTGATGCTCTTGGCAAACTCGTTACAAAGTGCTCTTCATCCTCCTTCTCTACTTGCATATCTTGCATATCCGCTCCTCTCTGGGAATGTTTGTTGCTGTGCCCACCTCAACCTCTAGGCGATGTGATGAGACCCTCAACTGACCAATTACTACCCTCGAGCTATCAGGCATGTAAGTATCTATGAAGCGTGGTCGTTGGATGAAACCGTATGTTAGTATGTCTTGGAACTGGTCTTGGTAGTTTGATAGTTTTGCTCTGATGTGGGGTGTTAGCCATGTCTGACTAATATAGAGCTTCCAAAGATCTTGCTTGAGCACAATGTTTCCTCTCATTGTAGGAGAGGTGGATATAAGGTGAGTATGAGTCATATTGAAAGGACGGCAATCTCTCCATATCGAGTCCATGACTTTCAAACCAAGCTCTAACCTAAGTGTACTATGCTCTCTCATACCTTGACTCTGATATTTGTATAGATGCCTCAAATGCTCTACGTGTGAGTCTGTCTGTAGGAAGTACCCTCATCCTTTGAATAAAGCAAATAGTTTGGAATAGTGCATCTTCTACCATGGGTGGTGCAGCCCCTAATGATGTCATGTGGCAGTGTCTTTTTTCCCCGAAAATAGCCGCACGATCATACACACTTCTACCCTGATGATGTCATGTGGCAATGTTTGTTTCCCCCGAAATAGTCGCACGGTTATATGCACTTGTGGCCTCTCGATCGCACTCCACTGGGTGATTGTGAGGCCCTGGGCCCAAACTATCATTGCATATATCGTAGTTGGTGTGACTAGTGTGTCAAATAGCCAAGCCTTTGCGTGGGGCTCTTGGAAGTGTGCATGGTGACATCTCGGCTCTAACATGGAGAAAGGTGCATATCCTCATATGAGTTTGTCGGTGGCTGTCGTTCTCACGTTGAAGTGGTCAAGCAAGATCGTGAATGTGACTCCAAGGTAGACATAGGAAGTGAGCACCTCTACTTGCCGTCGAGAGTTGTGAATCCTGCTGCACATCCACCATTGGGGAGGTGTGGAAGATCATGACCTTGATCTTGCCAAGGTTTACTATCAAGCTAGATGGTGTTGTAATCCCTCATGTGACTTTGAAATCAGTACAATGTCATTGGCATATAATAAATGTGGACATGTGCTCCGCACATGTTAGGCTACATGGTTCGGCCGTTTGCCTCTTGAAAGGTGGGGGGGGGGGCGAGGATTCAACCCCTTCCTATGGGAGGACAGATGTGGGTTGTAGGCCAGTGTAAAAGCCGATTGTTAAACTAGTTGCCTTCACGCAATCCGTTCTGATAGTGTCGCTTTCGAGCAGTCTAACCCTTGCTTTCTGGGATACGAAAGGACAGATGTGGGCCCTAGGCCAGTGTAAAAACCATTTGTTAAATCAATTGCCTTCCTACGACAAGACAGATGTGGGCCGAGGGCTAGTATAAAAACCAGTTGCGTTCGGGCAATACTGTCCCATAGTGTCGCCGTTGGGCAGTCTAACCCCTGCTTTGTGGGATACAAGGGGTTCAATGGTACTATGCCTATTCACCTATACAATTGATCTTTCAATTTATTCAATCAAGGGAGATTAGGCTTCGATCGAACTTCGTCTAAAAAATAGGTGGATGTGTAGTTGCGAGGTTTGCACCCCCTCCTCCAGCTCGTCGAATGTAGTCCTTAATCTTGTTGAATGTAGTCCTCAATCTTGTCGATGTAGAGACCAAATAGAGTAGGGGGGAGTGGACAACCTTGCTTAATATCGATGGTGCTATCAATGGCCTCAAAGAATCCTCCTTGACACGGTACCCTCCCAGTCACCTGATCATACAGTGCATACACGGCCCAAATCATCTCAGATGGTACTCCTAAGCTCTGGAGGTGTCGAAAAAGCCTCTCTCATGGCGTTTTGACAAAAGCTTTGCAGAAGTCTACAAAGCAGCAATATTATCTCTTCTTCTGTACCTTTACCCCATCAATGCGGGAGCACACAATGAAAATGTGATCAATAGTGGAGAAAGCGTGTCGAATGCTTGCTTGGCCTTGTGCTCGTCGCCTCTCAGTCTCCGCATATGAGCTTAGCTTTGCCTCAAGTACGACCTCGTATGGTTTGGCCATGATGTGGTCCTTGGTCTAGGGTGTCTCCAGATTTGTGGATAGGCACAATTGTGTGCCTAGTCCACTCCTCTGGGAAACCCTCCCCTATAGCATGGTTGAAGGCATGTGCAATCAATGGAGCTATAGTTGAGGCTGCATAGATGAGATGCTCGCTATGCAATCTTGTGTGGTCGGGCTGAAC
>CM035406.1:116314932-116522432 GCA_020310875.1 Ceratopteris richardii
TTCAGCTTATGGAAGACATAGGGGGAGAGTGGGTGAAGTCTATCCTTGATAAAACAAAATTCATAGTGAAATTTGTCACGAGAAAGCCAAAAGTATTGAATATCTTTTGTGCCTACTCTTCTTTGGATTTTCAAAAACCTTCCATCACATGGTTTTATTACATGTATATAGTACTTGATAGAGTCTTTAGAGTAAGAAAAGGGCTTCTACGTATGGTCGTGGTCGAGGATGGATACAACATTCAGGATGCCAAGAGAAGAGACTCTCTCTTCACACTGTTCTCTTCATTTGTTATGGGAGATGATGATTTTTGGATGAAGGGAGAGACAATGGTAGTTGCCATTAAATTGGTGTATCGTAGATATAGAGGGAAGAACACTTGGCCTTGTATACGAGTACATTGGCCCTATACAAAAAGGCATGCTAAAAAATGGACTCCCTGACATTAAGTGAAAAGTTTTTTATTTGATAGTTTATTGAAACTAATTGATTCATGTTTTTTTATTATTTATGGAAAGATATCTTTATGTGATGCAGCGAGAAGAAGGTGGGATTGGTTTCATAAACCAATCCATGCCGTTGCTCATGTTCTCCATCCATTATAGAGAAGTGAGCAACAATTCATATATATTGAGCTAAAGGACAGTTGGATTGACTACATCACACAATGGACATGTGGTAATGTTAGTCATTTGTTGCAGTTGGAGAGTGAAAGGTTGCAGTTTAGCATGCAGAGCTACTTTGGACAGCCTATTGCACGACTACAAGTGAACGAGCTTGCTCCGATCATGTGGTGGAAGAAATATGGAGTGACTACTCCACGATTGATAAATACTTTTACCATTTGGATCTATTATAGTTTATAACATAATGTTTTTATTATGGGACTTAAATTCATAAAATTTTATGGTCTATTTTTTATTCATGAATCACTACAAAGATTGGCCTTACAATTTTTTTCGCAAAATTATAGCATATGTCTTGCAGAGAGGAACTGGAGTCCATGGGCTCTATTCCATTTGAGAAAAAGGAATAGATCGATTCCTCAACAACTTGAGACATTAGTTTATTGCCATTGTAATCTCAAGTTGTTAGAGAATAAAGGGATCAACATATCCCCATTACAAGTAGCTTTAATAGAACTTTGAAACTATTTTTATATTTTACAATAGAGTTTAGAGTCTAATTTATTCAAATAGATTGAATGTGAATTGGGATTTCATTTTACAGGTGAATCTTGATCTACGTGATATCGGTAAAGTCAAAGATACTCCTCAAATCCTTGAAGATAAGAGAGATCTTTGCCATGCTTGCGGAGGAGTCTTAGAGATTTGTACGATAGACTTGTACTTGCAAAGGGGTACGTACTGAAATTTGAATTATGTTTCATTATTCAAGAGTTTGATATCATACATTGTATTTTTTTTTCTTATGTATATGCATTGTGTTATGTGAAGGTTATCTATTATTTCCGTTTACTAGTCGTCGATCACACAAGTATGTCTCTAGGCATGGTGGGCAAAGTCGTGGAAGGGGTGGTCGATCCTCTACCCCTCAGAGCGATCGTCTAGGTGTTGGAGAGGATTGAGAGCAATAGTGTGCTTCATCTTCTAGTGGAGACGATTATTTGGGATCGAGGCTTCCCAAATTGGAGCTACATTCGGAAATACAAAGCCTGATAGTACATCTTCATGGGCTAGTACATTTGATAATGAGCCCATAGGCGAGGACTTTATTGATGACACTGCAGAGTTATTGTAGTTTGTATAGTGCACATTGTACTTTATAGACAATGTCCACTGTCATGTGCATAAAGGCTCCCGTGGTGCTATCGATGTCTCCGTAAGGTGTATCTGTAGTAGGTCGTGACGGATGATCCTGTTCCTCTCCGAACGAGAGAGGGTAATGTAGGGAGAAGAGAGGTCATACTGAAAAGGGGGGAGGTCGGTAATGCTCATGCCATGGTCTGCCAACCATCGGTAGGTTTGTGAATACCATACTCTCTCATGCCCTGTCTCTTCCAAATGTCTAGAGCTCTCAAATGCAATTGTGGTGAGTCGACTGATGGGGAGCTCTCTGACTCTCATAATAAAGGTCACCATATGAAAGAGGGCCTCCACCAGCATCGGTGGTGTGCCAAGCTCAGCTCGTATAATGTCATGTATAACGGAGGGCTTGCTGTGGAGCAAGCGTGAGATCATGGTGACTTGGGGCTTCTCAATCCGCGTCCACATCGATTCCGTGATGCTTGGTGCCCATACTACCGCTGCATACATCAATGTAGGTGTCACTAGAGTATTAAAGAGCCACCCCTTAGTCCGGGGCTCCTGAAAATGTGCCTGAAAGGAGCATCTCTCCAATCCAGCAAGCGCCGCGTAGCCTCGCGTCAATCTATCTCTCGCTGCCTCTGCCATGGAGAATACCCCTGTGCTTCCCGAGAAGGTGACACCTAAGTAGACATAGGAGTCCGCTACCTCTATCTGTCCTCGAGCTGCAGTGAGAAAGGCGCGATGGCGTACTGTCCTTGGTGTGGAAGATCATGACCTTGGTCTTGCCAAGGTTCACTGTGAGTCCTCTCTCCATGCAGAAGGTATTGAGCGCCTGTAAATGTGACTGCAGTTTCTCCTGTGACTTTGAAAGCAAGACAATGTCATCAGAGAGAGAGAGAGAGAGAGAGAGAGAGAGAGAGAGAGAGAGAGAGAGAGAGAGAGAGAGAGAGAGAGAGAGAGGAGAGAGAGAGAGAGAGAGAGAGAGAGAGAGAGAGAGAGAGAGAGAGAGGGAGGGAGGGAGGGAGGGAGGGAGGGAGGGAGGGAGGGAGGGAGGGAGGGAGGGAGGGAGGGGGGCTTTGGGGGCGGGAGGGGGGGAGCGAGGGAGGGGGGTTTTTGGGGGTGGGGGAGCGAGGGGGGTTTTTGGGGGGGGGGGGGGGGAGGGAGAGAGAGGGAGGGAGGGGAGGAGGGGGGGGAGAGAGAAGGGGGGGGGAGAGGGAGAGGGTGGGGGGGGGGGGGGGGAAGGAGAAAGGGGGGGGAGGAGAAGGGGCAGGGGGAGGGAGGGAGGGGTAGAAAGAGGGAGAGAGGGAGGGGGGGGGGGGAGAGAGAGAGAGAGAGAGAGAGAGAGAGAGAGAGAGAGAGAGAGAGAGAGAGAGAGAGAGAGAGAGAGAGAGAGAGAGAGAGAGAGAGAGAGAGAGAGGAGGGAGGGAGGGAGGGAGGGAGGGAGGGAGGGAGGGAGGGAGGGAGGGAGGGAGGGAGGGAGGGAGGGAGGGAGGGAGGGAGGGAGGGAGGGAGGGAGGGAGGGAGGGAGGGAGGGAGGGAGGGAGGGAGGGAGGGAGGGAGGGAGGGAGGGAGGGAGGGAGGGAGGGAGGGAGGGAGAGAGGGAGGGAGGGGGGGAGGGGGGGGGGGGGAGGGGGAGAGAGAGAGAGAGAGAGAGAGAGAGAGAGAGAGAGAGAGAGAGAGAGAGAGAGAGAGAGAGAGAGAGAGAGAGAGAGAGAGAGAGAGAGAGAGAGAGAGAGAGAGAGAGAGAGAGAGAGAGAGAGAGAGAGAGAGAGAGAGAGAGAGAGAGAGAGAGAGAGAGGAGAGAGAGAGAGAGAGAGAGGGAGAGAGAGAGAGAGAGTCATATTAATGTCTTCTGGAGGCCAAACTTGGCCTATGAGACAAAAACCATGTACAAGTGTAGTAACCCTGTGTAGAAGATAAAATGAAATAAAAAGTATATCGCTACACAAAGCTATATAGGGCTGGAAAAGGCTGGGGAGACGTGGCTCTGACTCTGCAGATAGTGGCCACCTAATACATGGGGGGATCCAAAATGTGAGTAAAACGCCCTAGCTACTGGTGATGGGTGGAGGTGGGTGTAGTATGTGGTACATCGGTGGTGGTCTGAGTGCCTCTTGAAGGAAGACAACCCAGGGGGTGGTGGTACGCCTATGCTCCATCATGTGGTCGTAGGCAATCCTGATGCGTGAGATATCCTCCTGATATAGTCGTGGTCGACGATATCTGCCCATGCGTGGTCGGCGCCGTGCTCTCTGTGCTGCTGCCTGGTGTAGCGTGAGCCCTATAGATGGACCTCTCTGATGTAGCTCAACTCGCTGAAAGAACTGCGTAATGGTCTGCTGGGTACTCACCCGTGGCTGATGTATGGGCTGTAGTGACCGCTCTCGCCTCTCGTATGCTGCTGTGAGAAAGCGTCCCAAGCGTCTCTGGTCTCCCATAGTCATGCACAGCTGGAATGACTCCTCGATCTGGAACTGTGCTCGTAGGTCTAAGTATGCTGGACGTCTGATAACAAAATGCTCCTCACTCTCTACCTCTGTCTGGCATACTGGGCACCACCTCTCCTCACGAGGGACTCCCCTGGACTGACCCCTCTCAATCTCGAGCTGATGTGATGAAACTCGGAGCTGCCCAATGACGACTCGTAGGTGGTGGGGAAGGTAGGTCTACATGTATCTCGGAATCTCGATGAAGCCCGTGCCCGATATATGTAGAAAATGCTCGCGGTAGTAGAGCATTTTCGGTGGCAATGTACCCCTAGGGCTCACCAGTTTCCTCTGTATGTATGTATGCCATATCTCCTGACGAATGATCCTATTCCTCTCTTGATGAGAGAGCGAGTAGGTGGGTGCATGAGAGTCGTACTGTAGTGGTGGTAGCCTGTCTATGTCAAAGCCATGGTGGGCAAGCGAGTCTCGTGTCTGTGCATACCATGAGGAGGTGTCGCCTGCTAATGCCATATCACGTGATGCCTCGAAAGCACGATAAGCAATGCGCTCTGTATCCATGCTCCGAAGTCTGTGTAGTAGGCATACTGTCTGGAATAGTGCCTCAACTAGCATCGGTGGTGCAGCGAGCTCTGCTCTAATGATATCATGTGGTACTGAAGGCTTGCTGCGGATAAGTCTGGCAATCATGAGGATCTGTGGCCTCTCTAATGCTGTCCATACTGATGTAGCTAATCCTGGTCCCCATATGGCTGCCCCATACATGAGCGCTGGCGTAACCAAAGTGTCAAAGAGCCACCCCTTTGTGCGGGGCTCCTTAAAATATGCCTGGTGGCACTGTCTCTCCATCAAAGCTAGTGCTGCATACCCACGTGTGATGCGGTCACGGGCTGCCTGAGCGATAGAGAAGACCCCTGATGCTGCTGTAAATGTCACCCCCAAGTAAATATATGATCCGACCACCTCGATCGGTCCACGTGCTGCTGTGAACAAACTATGTCTTCGTACCTGTGCTGATGTATGAAAGATCAAGACCTTGGTTTTACCAAGGTTCACAGATAACCCTCTGTGTCTGCAAAAGTCATCTAGGCCGTGTATAGAGAGAGAGAGAGAGAGAGAGAGAGAGAGAGAGAGAGAGAGAGAGAGAGAGAGAGAGAGAGAGAGAGAGAGAGAGAGAGAGAGAGAGAGAGAGAGAGAGAGAGAGAGAGAGAGAGAGAGAGAGAGAGAGAGAGAGAGAGAGAGAGAGAGAGAAAAGAAAGAAAGAAAGAAAGTGTTTTTACGTCTATTAGGAGGCCGAACTCGGCCTATGAGACAAATCGCTGTACATGGGTGTATCTTCTGTCAATCAGAAAAGATAAAAGTGCTGAAAAGAAACTGGTTAAGCTGATATAGATCTCCGTAGTGTGCATGTGGGGATACCCATGAAAGTGGTGGGGGGTGTATGGAGTGTTATATCTATGATAGTCTATATGCAAAAGGGTAGTACAACAACCATGAGAATGCATCTAAAACGACTAACTAGCTCCATCCTGTGCTAGTGGGTGGGATGTAATATGTGATACATAGGTGGAGGTGGAGTCAGGGCCACCCTGATGGCTGCAACGGGATCGGCCATCATCTGGGATCGTCTCTCCTCCATGGCGCGATGGTCACAAGCCTGGATCTCCGCAATCTGGTGTCGGTGAAGTCTCGGGGCCCGATATCCTATATCACGGGGTCGTCTCCTAGCTCGAGATATCTGAGCCTGCTGAAGAGTCACCCCGCTCGGTATGTGGGCTGAGGGGGGGAGGGCTGAAGCACGTCGTGGAATAAAGAAGTCAGTGAGCTGACTCTGTCTCCCTCCTGTATGGAGTGCTACAGTAGGCTGGAGTAGGGAATCTCTGTGACTCTGTATCTCTAGTAAGAATCGCCCGAGCTGTCGCTGGTCTCTAGAGTCCATGATCTCTCGGAGGGTGGGCTGCCCTGCAAACAGAGTCTCGTATCTGCCTCTGATGCCATCATATGCGCTACATCTGCATACAAAGTGCTCCTCATCCTCCATCTCTACTCTGCATACTCTGCATATCCGCTCCTCTCTGGGAATGTCTGCGGCTCTGCCCGTCTCAATCTCGAGTCGGTGTGATGAGACTCTCAGCTGGCCAATCGCTACCCTCAAGCTATGAGGCATGTGAGTATCCATGTAGCGTGGTCGCTGGATGAAACCGTCAGCTAGTATGTCTATGAACTGGTCTCGATAGTGCGATAGTCTCGATCCCATGTGTGGTGTGTGCCATGTCTGACTAATGTAGAGCTGCCAGAGATCCTGTCTGAGCACAACATTCCTCTCACGACGAGAGGTGTGGATGTGAGGTGAGTCTGGGTCATACTGAAAAGGCGGCAATCTGTCCATATCAAGTCCATGACTATCAAACCAGACTCTAACCTGAGTGTACCAAGCTCTCTCATATCCTAACTCTGATATCTGTATAGATGCCTCAAGAGCTCTGTGTGTGAGTCTATCTGTAGGGAGGTCCCTAATCCTCTGAATAAAGCAGATAGTCTGGAATAGTGCCTCTACTGCCATGGGTGGTGCAGCTAGCTCTGCCCTGATGATGTCATGTGGCACCGACTGTTTCCCACGAAATAATCGCGAGATCATACGTACCTGTGGCCTCTCGATCGCACTCCACTGGGTGACTGTGAGACCTGGGGCCCAAACCGTCGCAGCATACATCATAGCTGGTCTGACCAGTGTGTCAAATAGCCAGCCCTTCGTGCGGGGCTCCTGGAAGTGTGCTTGGTGACATCTCCGCTCTAACATGGCTAAAGCTGCATATCCGCGTGTGAGTCTATCGGTGGCTGCCTGTCTCATGCTGAAGGGGCCAGGCAAGCTCGTGAATGTGACTCCGAGATAGACATAGGAAGTGACCACCTCAATCTGTCCACCACCAGCTCTGAATCCTGCTCCATTCCTCACCATGGGGGAGGTGTGGAAGATCATGACCTTGGTCTTGCCAAGGTTTACTGTCAAGCCCCTCTGTGTACAAAACTCATCCAGGGCCTCAAGGTGGCGCTGTAATCCCTCGGGTGACTCTGAAATCAAGACAATGTCATCGGCATATAATAAAATGTGGACATGTGTACCTGCGAGGTCTGCACCCTCTCCTCCAGCTCGGAGAATGTAGTCCTCAATCTCGTCAATGTAGAGACCAAATAGAGTGGGAGAGAGTGGGCAGCCTTGCTTAACACCGATGGTGCTAGCAATGGCCTCGGACATACCTCCTGGACACCGTACCCTCCCAGTCACCTGCTCATAGAGTGCATAGATGGCCCAAATCATCCCTGATGGTACTCCCAAGCTCTGGAGGCGTTGGAAGAGCCTCTCTCGCGGCACTGTATCAAAAGCTTTGCGGAAGTCCACAAAGCAGCAATATAGCCTCTTCTTCCGCACCCTTGCCCCATCAATGAGGCAGCGCAGAATGAAGATGTGATCAATAGTAGAGAAAGCTCGTCGAAAACCTGCTTGGCCTCGTGCTCGTAGCCCCTCAGTCTCTGCATATGAACTGAGCTCTGTCTCAAGTATGGCACCGTATAGTTTGGCCATGGTGTGGCCAATCATGATGGTCCTGTAGTTCCCTGGATCCAGGGTGTCGCCAGATTTGTGGATAGGCACAATGGTGTGCCTAGTCCACTCCTCTGGGAAGCCCTCTCCTATAGCCCGGTTGAAGACATGTGCAATCAACGGGGCTATAGTGGAGGCTGCATATATGAGATGCTCGCTCTGCAATCCTGCGTGGTCTGTCGAACGTCCATGTCGAAGTCGTCGTATGGCCCTCTCAATCATCTTTGCTGTGAAGAGAGAAGAACTAGTAGGGCGAGGCTCAAGTGGCTGGGGAATGGGAGGCTGCCTAGGTACCTCATATAACCTCTGAGCATAATCATGCCATGTGTGTGGGTCTCCAATAGGTGTGGTCGGGCGTGGCTCTCGTAGGCTGCGCCATGCTGCAGCACTGTCCATACTCATAAAGAGATGGTATAGCTCAAGCTCCTGTGCCTCCTCAAAGGCTCGTCTCTTTCGACGTGTGAGAGTCTTCATCTGTCCCTTGGCCTCTCTCTCTGTGATCTCTCCCAATGCTCGCTGAGCTCGTAGTCGGCGGTAAAGATCTCTGCAATCCTCATCATACCAACGATGTTGTGGCATAGTCCCGGGAGGAGGTGTGTGACGAGAATGGATGGTGTGTGGGAAGGAGCTGATGGCTGATGTCTGAAGAACTGATGCTATCTGAGAGGTGAGTAGGGATAGTGGAGTGTCAGGATGAAGTAAGAGAAGACCCTGCTCGACTCGAGCCGCATATATGTGAGCTAGCTCGTGTGTGAAGTGGATGGTGGTGTGTGGGATGCGTGCTGCGGGTATGCGTGTAGGGGTGTCTCCCTTCAGGGAGAGTGCGAGGTATGTGTGATCGGCCCCAATGGGTATGGGTGGGATGGTGAATGAGGTAAGTAGGTGGATGGCCTCTTTGGACCCCATGACGTAATCTACTGTACTTCCCCCGCCATCTGTGACTGAGTGTGGTATGCATGTCAATCCTCCTGAGGTAGGCCACTGAGTCATCCCGTTATAGATAACGAGATTATGTCGAGAGCCTAGTCTGAGTAGGTGAGTGCCATAGTGAGTGTGTGTAGCGTCAGCTGAAGCTCGAGCTGTAGACTCATCCTCTATGGTATGTAGTATCTCCGGGTCTTCTGGGTCAAATATCTCACACTGATCATTGCTTGTCCTGGCATTGAAGTCTCCCATAAGGAAGACTTCCCCTAATGCAGAGTACTCTGTAATCTCTTCTGACAAGCAAGTGTATGGTGAGTCCTCCTCTCGATCTATGATAGCGAAACGCGAGCTAGAAGGAGCAAAGTAGCATAATGCTATGAAGATGATCCGCTCCTGCGAGAGCTGAAGTCGAATCCAAAGATATCTGGCCTGTGAATCACGTGCGACTATCTGTATCCTGCTCTGAAGTCCATCTCTAAAGAGTATGGCTACTCCTCCTGATCCAGAGAGAGAGGGGGAGGGAGGGAGGGAGGGAGGGAGGGAGGGAGGGAGGGAGGGAGGGGAGAGGGAGAGGGAGGGAGGGGAGGGGGAGAGAGAGAAGGGGGAGAGAGAGAAGGGGGGGAGAGAGGGGGGGGGAGAGAGAGAGAGAGAGAGAGAGAGAGAGAGAGAGAGAGAGAGAGAGAGAGAGAGAGAGAGAGAGAGAGAGAGAGAGAGAGAGAGAGAGAGAGAGAGAGAGAGAGAGAGAGAGAGAGAGAGAGAGAGAGAGAGAGAGAGAGAGAGAGAGAGAGAGAGAGAGAGAGAGAGAGAGAAAGAAAGAAAGTGTTTTTACGTCTATTAGGAGGCCGAACTCGGCCTATGAGACAAATCGATGTACATGGGTGTATCTTCTGTCAATCAGAAAAGATAAAAGTGCTGAAAAGAAACTGGTTAAGCTGATATAGATCTCCGTAGTGTGCATGTGGGGATACCCATGAAAGTGGTGGGGGGTGTATGGAGTGCGATATCTATGATAGTCTATATGCAAAAGGGTAGTACAACAACCATGAGAATGCATCTAAAACGACTAACTAGCTCCATCCTGTGCTAGTGGGTGGGATGTAATATGTGATACATAGGTGGAGGTGGAGTCAGGGCCACCCTGATGGCTGCAACGGGATCGGCCATCATCTGGGATCGTCTCTCCTCCATGGCGCGATGGTCACAATCTTGGATCTCCGCAATCTGGTGTCGGTGAAGTCTCGGGGCCCGATATCCTATATCACGGGGTCGTCTCCTAGCTCGAGATATCTGAGCCTGCTGAAGAGAGAGAGAGAGAGAGAGAGAGAGAGAGAGAGAGAGAGAGAGAGAGAGAGAGAGAGAGAGAGAGAGAGAGAGAGAGAGAGAGAGAGAGAGAGAGAGAGAGAGAGAGAGAGAGAGAGAGAGAGAGAGAGAGAGAGAGAGAGAGAGAGAGAGAGAGAGAGAGAGAGAGAGAGAGAGAGAGAGAGAGAGAGAGAGAGAGAGAGAGAGAGAGAGAGAGAGATTAACGTCGTCCAAAGGCCAAACTCGGCCTATGAGACAAAATCATATACAACTGTGGTAATCTCTGTGTAGCAATGGAAAGGAAAAAAATACTCGCTACACAAAACTGTGTAGGCGAAAAACAGCAAAGGATGGTGTACCTGGTAATGAGGAGGTAGTGGGAATAAAATAATGGTGCCTGGGGGAGAGAGGCTCTGGCTCAGCAGATAATGACCACCTGATACAAGGGGGACCCATGAGGGAGTCAATGTGTAATATGTATACCCTAAGTGCTGAAGATGGGTGGAGGTTGGTGGAGTATGTAGTACATCGGCGGTGGTAGGAGTGCCTCCTGGAGGAAGCATGTCCAAGTGGTGGCGATGCGCTTGTGCTCCATCATGTAGTCGTGGGCTATCCTGATGCGTGAGATATCCTCCTGGTGCAGTCGAGGTCGTTGGTATCGAACCAGATGTGGTCGGCGTCGAACTCTCTGTGCCGTTGCCTATTGGAGTGTGAGCCCTATGCCTCTGGTTCGACCGATGTGGACCAACACGCTGAAAATACTGAGTAATAGTCTGTTGGGTACTCACCCGTGTCTGGTGTGTAGGCTCTAGCATCTGATCTCGTCTCTCATATGCAGCCATGAGGAAACGCCCCATCCTTCGCTAGTCTGGAGTGGTCATGCACAACTGGAGTGACTCTATCTGGAACTGTGCTCGTAGGTCCGAGTATGCCAGACATCTGATGATGAGGTGCTCCTCTAAGTCCCTTGGACATCTGACTCTACCAGATACTCTCTCGTATAAGGCGTAGATCCCCGATATCATCTCCTCCGGAGCTCCGATATCAAGTAGTCGTCTGAAGAGTCGTTCCCTGGGAAAATTGTCAAATGCTTTGCGGAAATCCACAAAGCAACAATATAGTCTCCTCGTCCTCACCCATGCCTAGTCGATCAGGCATCTCAGAGTGAAGATGTGGTCAATGGTAGAGTAATCGCGTTTGAAACCTTCCTGTCCTAGAGCCGTGATCCCCTTCCTCTCCGCGAGAGTACTCAACTTTGTCTCTAGTGCCACCCCATATAACTTGGCCAATATAGGGCCAATCATGATCGTCCGGTATGTAGATAGATCCATAGTATCTCTTGACTTATGAATGGGCACTATGGTGTGCTCAGTCCATGAGTCAGGGAACCCTTCAACCAATGCACGGTTGAAGAGGTGGGCAATGAGCGGTGCGAGGGTTGTGCCTCCGTAGATGAGGTGCTCTGCCTGTAAACAGAAATGGTCATGGGCCTTGCCATGCTGTAGAGGGGCAATAGCGTGTCCCACCATAGTGGGTGTGAAGAAGTCATAGGTAGTAGGACGTGAGCTCTGTGGTCTGGGATCTCGTATAGGCTCCGTGCATAGCTATGCCAAGTGCTCGGGTCTCGGATGGGTGTCTGCTGTCTCCTCTCCCTCAAATGTCACCATCCCACTACACTGTCTCGACTCATGAGCAAATGGTAAATATCCCAGTTCTGTCTCTCCTCCCAATCTCGCCGTTTGCGGCGAGTAAGGCTCTGCATGCGACGCTGTGCCTGTGTGTGTGTAATATCCCCTCTATGCTCTAAAATCCGTAGGTGCTTCCGTAGCTCACGGCAATCTTCATCATACCAGCGGTTGTGGGGCATGGATCCTGTGCGTGGAGGGTGTATATGTGTGCGGTGTGGGAAGCTGTGGAGAGATGAGTCTTGTAGGATGGTGGTGAACGTTGATGTAAGTGTGTCCGAGGGTGAGAGTGGATCGAGGGAGAGTAGGCGGGTGTATAAATGATGTGCATAAACGTGTGAGAGCTCGTGTGTGAAGTGTATCGGGTGTGTGTCTCAGTGGGTGAGGGAGGGTCTAACAGAATAGGAGATGAGAGTGTGAATGTGATAAATGTATGGTCAGCACCAACTTCCAAGTGGGCGTCGTCCAATACTAAGTGAGGGCATGAGTGAAGCTCCACTGTGCTCTCACCTCCCCCGTGAGGGAAGCAAGTAAGTCCGCCCGAGCCTTTCCAATGATTCATCCTGTTATATATAACGAGTTGTCTCTGGCCCTCATGAGATGTGGGTGATCCATGGCGTATGCCTCGCACTGATGTGACTGAGTGCGGCCATTGAAGTCCCCCATAAGGAAGACTTCACCTAGTGTACTGTAATGTAGTATCTCATCTCAAAGTGCTCTGTATGGTGAGTCTCTGTCTCGGATCGGTCCCCCAAGATCCTGTCCTGCATATCGAGATCGGCCTGGAGGGAAGTAACATATAGCAATGTAAATCCAGCTCCCTTGTGCTATCTCCATGCGAACCCACATATATTGTGCCTCCTCCTCTCTTCCTATAATATGGATTCGGCTCTGTATCTCTTGTCTAAATACGATGGCGACACCTCCCGATCCTCGCACTGTACTCTGTCTCGTCATGGTCCTGAATGGAGATTCCCAATGAAAACCTGCAATGCGTGGTAGACCTCTCTCTGGGCCCTCGTGTGTCTCTGTGATGCACACACAGTCATGTGATGCCAGGATCTCCTCGAGTCTGTCTGGTCGTGTCCAGAGTGCCCCATTGTAGTTCCACACTGCTCCTCTGAGTGATGTCTCCTGGTGTAGTGATGTCTCATAGGCCGCGTGGCCCTATTTGATAGGGAGTCCATCTATGAAGACCTTACCATCACTGTAAAAGGCCTTCCTCTCCTCTTGGCATGCCTAGAGTATATGTGGCATGCAAGCGCATCGGTGTGCCACCTGCATCCGCGTGAGGTCCTCGTCCATGTAGAGGGTGCCGCCCGGTAGAAAAAGAGAGAGAGAGAGAGAGAGAGAGAGAGAGAGAGAGAGAGAGAGAGAGAGAGAGAGAGAGAGAGAGAGAGAGAGAGAGAGAGAGAGAGAGAGAGAGAGAGAGAGAGAGAGAGAGAGAGAGAGAGAGACGAGAGAGAGAGAGAGAGAGAGAGAGAGAGAGAGAGAGAGAGAGAGAGAGAGAGATGAGAGAGAGAGAGAAGTTATGGCACAAGGGAGGAGAGGGGAGGGAGGGAGGGGGTGGGTGGGTGGGTGGGTGAATGGGAGGGGGGGGAGGGAGGGAGAAAGAGAGAGAGAGAGAGAGAGAGGGGGGAGAGAGAAAATGAGAAAAAAGGAAAGGGGGGGGGGGGGGGGAAGAGGACGGAGGGAGGAGGAGCAGAAGTTATGGCAAAGGAGCATAACAAGCTCCAAAACTAACTCTATTACACAAAAAATACTTACAAAAGTGCTCCAACAAGTAGATAACATCAAGAGCAGGCTTACAAGATGTGCTTTTGTGCTATACTAGTCATGTGCGGAAGTCTTTTTTTTTCACGCTCTACCTAAGTTGGAGTAGATAACATCAAGAGCAAGCTTACAAGATGTGTTTTTGTGCTATACTAATCATGTGCAGAAGTCTTTTTTTTCACGCTCTACCTAAGTTTGTGCATCCTGAATATTTTCACTGGCTGCTGTATTTTCGGTGATTCTTCAAGTGTTGCTCTTTTATCAGGTTTTATTACCTACTGCCTCAAGAGTAGTAGCTCTTTGGCTGCTTATTTCAGAGAAGAAATCTTAAATTCTATTAGGCCTGCAGAATTTTGCCCTAATTAGAGCACACACGTTAACGAAAAAAAAAAATTAACCTGTCCCATTGGTTTTCTAATTTTAACACACTTTCATTTTCATCTAACTCTTAGGCACCCCTCTCTCCAGTTTATGTACCTAGATCCATTCTATATTCAGCCTTATCCAATTTGGTTATATTTCACACACATTGTATAGTTATTATTTCATGAAGTAGTGATTAGTTAGAGTAGCATTTAGCTGCTTGTTTAAAATTTCTCTCGTGTCTATTTTTGTAATCATTCATCTATTTTATTTGGTTCAAGTTGTGTATATACCCGAGGTTTCAAATGTCGGAGATTCTTTGAATTATTATTGGGCCTAGTATACTCCCATCATTTGTCCTTTTTATCATATTTTTATGATTTTTATTTATATTTTACTCTTAATATATGCCATTGGATCATTTCAATCAGATTTTGGCCACTTGTCATTGATTTTGACTTTTAAAATATGCTTTTCAAATTTGGCCAGAAATTAGGGTTTGAATTCTGGCCTTGATACCTAAGCGTTATATGTGATTGGATAGCTCTTTCTAAGCTCTTGAAGAATATGTAATAAAAATTTGTGCTAAACTTTGACCAGTTTGACGAGATTTTGACCAAACTTTGACCTGCATCTTTTTGAAATTCTCTTTGCATATTGAGCTACATAGTGGAAGGTTGCTCAAACATCTTGAACCTTGGATGTTTAGCACAGAGATCCAAGGTGTTACTATGTCCCTAATACTTCAGTTAGAACATTACGCTACGAAAAGCATGTTTTGATTCGCTCTGTTTGTAGCTGATTTAGCAATCCATGGGTAATGCCTTACCCCAAGGGATGCTCAATTCATGTACATTAAATTAAGTTCAGCATGTAGAAATCAGCAGAAGACACCGTACTTTGTGGATTGCATATTATAGATTAGACGATTTAAAGCCTGGATCCTGTAAGTTATCCAAAGGAGATCATGATCATTGTACAGTACTGAATAATAGATTATCTTTTTTTCTTCCTAAAAAAGGAATGCACGTATGCATGGTTTTATTGTGTTTGTATGACTGCGGAACCATGTCTGAATCTGATTGTATGGAAATGTTGGATTAGGTTTTTTGTACTTGCTGTCTGGATGTGAAAAACGGGGTTCCAACTTATGCTTGACTTGGTGTGCACTCGAATATACCATATGAAACTTCAGAAAAAGCACAGTACATATGTGATCTATCATTCATGTACATGCCTCAAGTATGTGGTATATATCAAACCTTTGTTTTTGGCTATGAATAGCAGTGTATTCTAATATCAGCAGTGTTTCCATGGATTTCTGTACGTGTGTATATTTGCTGTATGGCTATGACATGAAAAAGTGTGTTATGCATTGGACTTTAAACATTAACATGTTGGCTATGATTGGCAGTGTATTCTGATATCAGCAGTGTTTCCATGGATTTCTGTACATGTGTATATTTGCTGTATGGTTATTACATGAAAAAGTGTATTATGCATTGGGCTTTAAACATGTGCTCACAAACGTGCTGCGAATCTTGTGTCACTCTTATGAGCATGGATTTACCCAGATTTATGCACCTGCATATGTAAGTACACATTGCCATTGACATATCTTTGTGCATCTGGGCTTAAATTCATACATCAAGTCCATTTTGCGTTGTTTGTATTTTCAGAAGAATCTGCTCTGCTTATGCCTGTATTGGATCTACTCATTTAAATAATCTAATGCTGGCCTGCAACTTTAGGAGCTGCCCCTATTAGCTGTCTCATATCCTTTATGTTCTGCTCAGAGTAGAAAGCTAAGTCTTGCCATTTGTTGGATTTGACTCTTAAAATCTCATCCAGGAATAGAGATGCTACAATTTCTCGTCAACCTTGATGTCAGCAACAACCATTTGACCAGCATAACTGCACTGAGACCTGTGTCTCATCTGCCAAAGCTCCAAGCTTTGAACATCAAATGGAATGAAATTGGGAAACACATGATTGATAAAAACAGATATCTGTTTCCGACAGTTCTGAACAATTCAGCAAAAAAACATTTGAAGAACAACTTGAATAAGGAAGAGGGTCCTGTCCATTGGGAAGTGTATGAAATCTTTGGCAGAATGCTAGTACTACGTCAGCTTGATATACATGGGAACCCTATATCAGAAAATGAAGCTTTCAGAAGCAACCTCCTTCTGGCTGTTCCAAGTCTTGTGTGGCTGGATGCAGAAAATGTTTCAACGGAATAGGACATGCAAAAGGCGACCAAACAGTTGGCTAATGTTTGCCAACTTCAATATGTATCAATGCTCTATTTGAAGAACTTACTTATGCAAGTCGCATTATCGTGTAATTTTTAAAATTCAATAAAGTTCTTCGATTCTTTTATTTTATTGTCCAGGTAAACATGTCTGGTATAAGTGATTGCATTGTGAAGTTTTCCATGGAGTTTTCATGATTTGTGAGCTTATGATTAATTATTGAGTTTTGCATTCTGGTATGATTTCATACTTCGGCAAAGCTTTTTAATTTTGTCAGGTAATTAAACTATTCATGCCTACTCTCTAGCCATCACATGGAAAATTAAATTCCAGGAAGTTCAGTGGGTATAGAGGTACATCGATCTACAAAAATGATTTAGTGTCGGCTCATAGACTCAGAACTTCAAAGTTGGTAGACCCTTGGTAGTCTGCTCTATATTAGCACCATATATGCTTGAAGTTAGCTAATTCATCCAGATTATTGCAAACAAATTGCATACTTTTCTTCGATGTATCTTAATTGATAAGAAACTGATCTCTTCTTTGTATGAATATGTGATGTTTGAGTCCTTGAATCTTGAGATACTTTGTTTCAAGATGAAGAATTGCAAAAAGAAATTAAGCTATGTGGGAAAACTAAAACTGTGGACTTCATTGCAAATCTTCACAATGCATGGTGAAAGTGAATTTTGTGGATATTGTGTATTGGAGTTTTTGGGATTGGGAAAGTGCAAAACCAGCATGAGGAAGAAACAATAGCTTAGGAGCACAACAGACAGTGTATATTACAAAGTGTAGAATGTACAAAGATAAGTAGCCTTTTAGGGTTATGGGCATATATACAAGCCGGGGGACATCCTATAGAGGGGAAAAAGTGTCTGTGCTCACACGGTCACTACCGAAACATACTAATAGATCCCCTTAGGAGTGATGCGGTGAAAAGGGGATGCTACCCATGCATTAGGAGTGTCAACCTAAGTGGACTATGGTTAATCCACAGAAGGGAGTAAGCCCAAAGCTTTGCAAAAAGCTTTGAAGTCTTCACGTGCCAAAGCTTTTGTGGAAAGGTCTACAACATTACCATGTGTGGGCATGTTAAACTCATCTCTCCAATAGAGTCTCTCTCCTTGAAATGATAATACTACACCTCAATGTGCTTAATGCAAACATAGAACACAATCATCGCAATCGCCAATGTGCTTTGATTGCCAGTAAATACAATAGCTATGAAATCTTCCCTATACCCAGCCTCATAATTAGAAGTGGCTATAATAGGTTGTGTTTTGCTCAATCAAAATATGCATGAGCTATCGAGCATGCAGCAAAAAACCATTGTGGACACATGAGTTCCATAACATAAGACATCTGGTAGCTTGCTAATAGAGACCAATATCAAATGCACCTCCAACATCATAAAGAATCCATTGTAAAATTGTTTCCATGGGAGTTGTAATAGGTTTAAATCCTCAAGGATAGAACATTAAGATAAAGTGTCAATGTATTTTGTTCGACATGAAGCAATGTAGCGATTAACTTGCATAAACCGAATGCTTAATTAATGATGCATATGATCTAAATTTGACATTTCATAAAAGGCATGCAACTCAACTTAAAATCAAAATATGCATCTCATTAGTGTCATTGAGAAGCATATCATGTACATAAACGACAATGATAAGAACATTTGCATGCTTCACATAAAATGTGCCTTAGTTGCATGTATTCTCATAGCAAGCACCACTTTAAGCTACACAGGTGTCATACCCTTTCTACACTAAACCATGGGTTTGAAAAACATACATTGCTTCATGCAAGTTCCCATTCAAGAGTGCAGTTTTGATGTCCAACTAATATACATTCCAACCATTGTGAGATGCAAGTGCATGGATGCTACAAGCAATTGTCATATACCAGATAGGTGCAAAGGTCTTATTGAAATCAATACCTCCTTGGGAGTAATTTTTAGCTCCAAGCCTAATCTTTATATCAATCAATACTACCATCGAGCTTGCACTTTAACTTATAGACCCATTTACTGCCATTGGCTTTTTACTCGACGAGAGTCACATAAGTCCAAATACCATTCTTCATAATAGCATCATATACTTTTTGGATTTTAACATATTTTTATAACAAAGCTAGAGACAACCATTTCATAACAATCTAATGTAGAGGAAGCTTTATTAAATTCTAAACTAGTACAATAAGACAAAGATGCATTTAACTTATTTGCAAAATTTACACATCTATATTTGTTCTCTCATCAATAAAGTGCATCATGAATATTCTCATTCAAAACTTGCACTAGTTGAGAAGTTGCCTCACTTAAAGATACATTTGACTATCCTCTAGTGAAAAGAGGCAATAGCATGTCATACATGTCTTTTGAGCTCATGAAATCTTTTTGATACATGAAAGAAAAGCTTGCACAACATCTTTCACAAAAAAACTTCATCATGGTTAACTAGAATGCGTTTAGTTTGTGGATGATATGATAACCTTTTCTTTCAAAATTGTACTCAACAAAAATACATTTCAGAGCCTTACCATCCAATGAGTAGTAGATGGCCTGCGACCATGCTAAGCTTCATAAAAAGTTATAAATTAAGATGCTTTGGCACTTATTAAGTACAAACACACATTATGGACTCAAGCCAAAAACCGAGGTAAAGCTTAACTTTTGGCTATTCACCTTGTCATTTTCATTAGAGATGGTTTTCCTTAATGTTGCATCTTATTCAAAAAGCATCTCTCACATACATGTTTGGATGGTACCTCAAGTTTGGGAAAAGAGGACACCATATCAAACTTTTATTGACATAATAGTGAAATTGAGATGAACAAACATGCATGCAAAGTTTTGCATCCCAAATAGCCTACAAAACTTGTATTGCACATGCATAATCATCTACTTATTTTCCATAATTTGTAAGCTCATATAACCTACAACACAACATAGCAAATGCAATAATTTTATTGCCATAAAAAAGATCATGAATTGTACACCTATCAACAATAAGCTTTACTTTCCAACTCCCATTAGAGAATATGAGTTGTTTATATTGTGTAATACTACTCCCATTAGGGGCAAGATCAAGAGAGGTGAAGAAACTATGTTGAGAGGTAATATGTTTGGTTAGAACACTATTAAAGTACCAAACATTGAATTCCATATCCAATATACAATTATCATGCATTGATGGGTTGTAACTAAATTGAGTAGTGAATGCCTGTTCTTCATTTTGCACTAAAATTACGGATTCAATTTTAGAAGCAAAAGAATATGCAAAAGCCACTCTTGCTTTACCTATGAAGCTCTATGCTTAACATGCAAGGCCTTAGAATGTAGCCCTACATGCATGCTCACTTTAGATGCTTCAAGATTACCATGGTGCAAGAAAGAAGCCCCACTATCTTTTGTCTTTGTTATTAGATGGCTTTTTTAATACTTTAACATATGTCCTTGGAAGAATCTTTATTTCAAGTTGATTCAACTTATCCCTCTTTTGTGAGCATTTAACTTTCCATACTTGCATACTTGGTTTTAGTGTACTCCATATCGATTGAGAACTTTTCTTAGTTAGAGTTTTTCCCCCTTTTGGGTAGATATAATCATAACTATGTTTCTGAGTAAGATTGTCATAACTAGTGCCACCATAGAAGTAGGTGGTGGCATTATTGCTTTGGGTTTGGGAATCCAAATATGAGTTCTATCTTGTTGTGTTTGAAGCGTAGCCATTGCTACCTATACACATGGAGTGCATTGCTTTGGTACCATTCAATGTTGTCATTTGAAGTGTTGCATTGTATCCTTTATTTTTTGTGTAGTATTCTTCATGGATTCCACTACTTGTTGAGAAATTTGAGTTCCTTTCTAACCCAAGTTCTCTTTGGTTGATGATACCGGTGGCTATGGGTGATTTTTCATGGTGGAATACTTGGTGTAGGTGTTTCGTGACTTTGTGATTAGATCATAAGTCATTCTGCATTGTAGGATAATGCTTGTGATTAGAGTTTCACTAACGAATTTATTAAAGGTTTCCGTTAATGAAGCTTAATCCATATCATACCTATCTTTGCTATCAAGAAATTGGTGACTAATTTTAATCACATTGAGTAGTCTAAGAGCCAATCTTGCCCTAGAGCAATGTTATTTGCTAGCTCTTGATTCTGACATACAAGGAAGTTTACTCTCATTTCCATCCTTACTATGTCGAAAGGTAAAGATGCCACCACACTTGCCCATGTCCCCCATGTTCCCCATGTTCCTATGAGAGTCATATTCAACATGCTTTAACTTTTCCTCAAGCCATTGATTGCGAGATAGATAAATGATGTTGCTTATTGCACCCATGTCAATGCAAATCTTTTAGGGGACATAGGACTTAGGTCCTAACATCCCATATGGATGTCCTAACATTGCACATCCTGCGATGTTGTTCAGGCACTAGTGCATATGCCAAACAACCAAAAACACGCAGATGAGAAACAGATGGCTTGCGATCGTGCCAAGCCTCATATGGAGTGATATATTACAGCGCTTTAGTGGGACACCTATTCAGTACATAATGCTGCACACATGACAACCTCAAGCCAGAAACTATGTGGTAAAGCCTGACTCTTGACCATACACCTTGCCATCTCCATGAGTGACCTGTTCTTTCGTTCAGCAACTCCATTCTGTTGAGGTGTATACAACACTGTACATTGGTGGTTTATCTCACGTTCAGCCAGAAATGCATTAAAATCAGAAGACATATATTCCCCCCCTCGATCAGAATGGAGATACCAAACATCTGAGTCTATTGCAGACATGCAGTGCTCATGAGAAGATGGGTCAAAACTGCAAACAGTCGTAAATGCCCATTCTTCTTCCTGCACAAGATTAGCAGACTCCGTTTTTGGTGTAGAGGCTTCTACAACAACCATTCCAGCCTCTTTCTTCTTTGCCTCTTTTGTAGCCAGTTTTGGACAGTTCTTTATGATATGATCATTCCCTTTACAGTACTTACAAAACAATTTCTGCTTTTCTGATTTTTTTGCATCTTTGTCTTGGTTCTTCGAATGTGGAGCATTTGCAGATTTCTGCTTACTAGTAGAAGAGCTCCATTTTCCTTTGCCCTTCTAACTAGCGAGGAAAGCTTGATCTGCAATACGCATAATGGACCTGTTCTGTTTGGACTGATCTTCATGCAACAGAATAGAGACTAACTCCTCAAATGATAAGGTATTTGGATTGCCTTCCATCATCAAACGAAGAGTAGAAGCAAAACTCTGATATGAATCAAGAAGACCATTCAGAACGGTCTGCATAAGTGAGCTATCTGGTATAACCTCATCAGCCGAAATCAACTGTTCCTTCGAGTCTTTGATCTTTGTTAGGAAACTGTCCATAGAATCACCTTCATTCATGTGCTCACTCTCCAACTGTTTTCGGAGGTAAGCAACACGAGCCTCATTCCTAGCTTGGTACAATGTGGTAAGTGTATCCCAAGCATCCTTAGCTGTTCTGCAAGAGCGAATATGATGAATAATGGCACGTTTGACAAACAAAGCTATCAATGCATATGCCTGGGCATCTCTGCCATCCCAACGAATCTGCTTTGCAGTAGGTGCAACAGAAATAGCATCACGAACAGGAATGTGCGGAATATCATCTTCGACACCATCTTCATCAGCTCCAGCATCTGTATTTGTAGTACCTGTAGTCAGAGGTGTAACAGGACGCCTTTCAACACCCTGCACAATGTTCCACAATCCTTTTGCAACCAATACATGTCGCATCATATAAGCCCATAATGGGTAGTTGGTACCATCCAACTTATCCTCAACAGCCAACATACGGAATTCATCACTGCTTTCAGCCATGGCCGGTGACTAAAATACCTTTGATGCAGAAAATTGACTGTATCTCAAAAAGTTGAACAGAACTGCCCAGACGAATTCTGCTAGACCTGTAGCAGACTTCGAGACGCTTATACTGGCGAACAAAAACTAATATATACCTTTGGCACAAAAAGACGAAATAGCCTACACAAGCACTGCGATAGTGCGTTCGGAGGTCGAAACGAGCTCAGATCGCAATTTTGGCACCACAAAGCGAAACCGTTTTGATCTCTGAAACACCCTGAGTATGCTCACCAAATTTCATGTGAAGCTGAGACTGCAAATGGAGGAGTGTCGACGACGCCCTAGATGAAGCGACGACCTGCTCTGATACCAATTGTTGGAGATAGACGTCTACGGAAGCATGCGAACATCACAAGGAAGGAGAAGAACCTTGGAGCTCAACACACAATACTGAATGTATTACTAGAGAATGTACAAAGATTAGTAGCCCATTAGGGCAATAGGCGTATAAGCCGGGGGAAAAAACCTCCTAAAGAGGGAAAAAAGTGCCCCGGCGGTCCTAGAGTGTTCACACACATCACTACCTAAATATATCAACATTTTGTACATTTTAGTTTTTAATGTATCAAATTGTGATTAAGTGTGGGTTAGCATTAATCGTATTCATCATGCTTTCCATCACATCTACCTTATTCCTTTGGCTAAACCCAATCAATGTCTTTTTATCAAATTGGAAAATTATTAGTGTGAATCCCTCTACTACAATCCATTAGAACATAACCCAATTTGAGTTAGAAAAAACATGTAAATCTAGTGATATTGATATCCTACCAATACTTGACACTTAGGATATGCACATAACTACTGAAAGATAACAAATATGTAGGTGAGGACATATGATGCATATGTAAATAAGGAACTCGACAATTTGATGATAGAAAATAACATCAAATGCATCTCCAACATCATGAAGATTCGATTCTAAAATCTATCTCCTAGAACGGGTTTATAGTCCTCAAGCCCAAAACACTACGGTAGTGTCGATGTATTTCGTTTGAAATAGAGCAGTGATGCTATCAATTTGCATAAAGGGAATACCCAAACAATGATGCAAATGCCCCAAATCGGAAATTTCAAAAGAGGAAAAAAAGAACAATGACTAGAAACAAATAATTTGCAGGATTCACATAAAAGTTTCTTTCAATCGGAGTATTGTGAAATCCATGTCCTAATAAGCAGGCGTGTATTCTTCATACCAAACATGTGATGCATGTCGCAAGCAAATTATATGCATGATTTTCATGCACGTGGTGATTGCTTTAATCCATACAATGCCTTCTTTAACCTACATGCTTTTTTTTCTGCATTCCCTTTTGCAACAAAAACATGGGTCTAAAATACATACACTTATTTGTGAGATTATCCATTAAAAAATGTAATCTTGAAAACTCCAAATGATGTAGTGCACAAATGCTATGAACCATTTTCATGTATCATAGGGGAGCAAAGGTCTTCTTAAAATTAATGCCTCTATTTAAGCATAACCTTTAGCTCCAAGTTGAATAGGTTTGTGTTTCAACTTATACAACCATTTAGTGCTAGTGATCTTCTTTCCAAGAGGCAAATTGCATAAAGACCATTCTTCATAAGAGCATTAGATTTTGATTGCATAGAATCCATTCATCTTTTTTGCTTAATCAAAGGAAACATATTCATTATCATCACCAAGGTTAGAAATATCCATTGTATATAAATTTCATACAAAAGAATCACCATGGGACCCTAAGTAAGTACAATAATGCAAATATGCACCTTACGTATTGTCTCTCAACATCTACACCAACCATTTCGGTATAGGTTTTTCCTCATTAATATTTGCTCTTGCATGAGTTACTGCATCGTGAATATCTATAGCAGAGATAAAACGATCTAAATCTTCATTCAAAACTTGCATAGGCTCCACAATTGCATCACTAGGAGATACACTTGAATACTGACTAGTGAAAAGAGGCGACATGGAGTCATACACATCCTTTGAACTCATTTAATTTTCCTTGATACATGAAACTAGAGGCTTAACTATATCTTCCATAGGAACTATATCTTCCATAGAAGCTATATCTTTGGTAACCTAAGTATATCTTCCATAGAAACTATATCTTTGCTAACCAAAATATGTTTAATTTGTGGGTGACATAGATGATAGCCTTTTCTTTCAAGACTATATCCAACAGAAATAAATTTCACAGGATTATTATCTAATTTCTTTTGTTGTTTCTCAGGCACCATTACATATGTCAAAAAACAAAAAACATTTAGATGATGGCTTTCAATTATGATAAGCCTTGTAAGTAGTGTATACTATAGTACTTTAGTGGGATACCTTTTAAGTACATATGCAGCACACATCATGACCTCAAGCACAAAGGATGAGGTAATGCCTAACTTTTGATCATACATCGTGCCATCTCCATGACTGAATTGCTTTTCCTTTGAGAAAACTCACTCTGTTGTTGTTTGTATGACACTAATTTGTGTTTTATACTTTCCCCCTTGATTAGAATGAAGGGTTCCCAACTATCTACTTTGGAGGTGAGCGATGAGTATGGCCCAAAGATAGCAGATATTTGTATGCATAGAATCATATATACCAATACGAACAACATATAATTTATGATCATATCTCACCTTTAAGAGAGGAAGATGGTTACATCTTATCTAAAATGAATCCCTTAAATACATGTTCAAATGGTGCCTCAAGCTTAGAAAAAGAGGACATCATATCAAAATTTTGCAGGCATGACAAACTAGAAAAATTCAAATTACCAAAACATGCAAGCCAAAATTTTGAATGTGGGATGGCCTATGAATCCTAAACTTAACATGCATAATCATCCATATGTTTTCCACATTTTTTGGGCTTATAAAATCCAAAAGATAGAATACCGAATTCAATGATTTTATCATAATCAAATAAATCATGAATTATACAACTGCCACTGAAAGACCTTAATACCAAGCCAGTGGCTGGTGCTGACACTGATAATAACTTCTTCTTGATCCTTGGTACATATAAAGAATCCAAGAGTATGAATGTACTTCCATTAATGAGAGTAAGGATAATTTTTCCAAATCCCATGAAAGATAGGAGGAGTTTTTTGTGCATGTGACAATATTCCCATTAGGGATGAGTTCAAGCAAGATTTAGAAATTGTATTGAGAGGTACCATGTTTGGTTGCACCATTAACAAGAAAAAAATTAACTCCACCACAAGCATATAATGATATGAGATAATGGGTCAAAAGTAAATTTTGTGATAAATGCCAATTCTTCATTTTGAGCTAAGTTACTAGAAACAATTTTAGAAATAAAAAGGAATGGGGTACTACTATAGTGGAAAATGGATCTTTTTTCCTTTTCTAAGCACACAATATCATTAAGGAAGAAATTGAAAGAGAAGTGTACAACACAATAATACCACACTGCAATCACACATATCATCCCTTAATCACACAAAGTTAACATAATACAATCATATATGCCATTGGTTGTTTTACTCATTTATACTCAACTATAGTAGTTTGTTTCTATCAGACTTACAACATCAATTTTTGACCACCACTGTATTCTCCTTCTCGTTACAATCTTACATGTAGCCACAATGTTGAGCCTACTTGTCTAGCACATGATGTCATAAGAAATGATTCATATCTAGACAATTCATGAGATTCTATTCACATGACTCTATTCATGAATTACAAAAATTTACGATCGTGGTCAACACTTAGGATGCTTGGAGGACATGAAACCCTATACAAGATAAACATTATATATAGAAGGTGGGGGATTTTGAGGCCTTTGTGGTTTGGGGAAGCAAGGAGGTGACTTGCATTTCCATCATTGCAAATATTCTGTCCATCAAGAAGCTATGTCACACTTTGCCATGGTTTGGAGCTATTTAAAGGTCTCTTGATTGATTGTGTAAGAATCAGATGTGGCCTGAGAATGAAGGCGACTTTGCAAAAGAAGGTTTTCATATTGAAGCTCAGCTAGACAATTGGTAATTTCTTGAGTGAAAGTGGTAGCTTGGATATCTTTCATATGGTGATCTTGGTCTGCTAATTACTTATAGTTATCAATGCACTAGTCAATCTTTAGCTTCTTATAGGCAGCTTGAGCAATATTCAAATTCTCCTATAATTGCTCATAATTCATTGTAACTACATATTCCAACTAACATTATCATCATAGAGTGTTTTCATAACATCATGGTCTCCTTGCAAAGATTCCTCATCATTGCAGAGCTGATGAAATTGAGCAAGTACTTCACAGACCAAGGGAGTAGATTCCATATCAGTTAAGAGTTGAACATATTCATACAATTACTCTATGACATTGAAGGGTTCTGATGTATTGTAGGTAAAATAAGGATACTCATAGAAGGGAGGGTCATCAAACTTTGCATGAGAAGTAGAGGCATGTGAAGGATCAGAGTACGGGGACTATATGGAATGAGCCACAGTGCAATAACACCAAGAGACAAAGGAATAGGAAAAGGTGGACGAAGTGAGGCATCAAGAAGTGTCAATGCAATGGGAGGAACATGTGATGGCCAGGAAGAAGTTGGAATGGCAAGAGAAGGTTGGGATAAACTTGAAATGGGAATTATTGTAGCAGATTGGGGTTGATCATTCGGTAGGGGCAACAAGACTACATGTTGAGGTGGGGAAGCTAGTTTGATGAGGGATGAAATGCGGGGAAGAGGGTGGTGTGAAAAAGTTTTTGGGAGTGGAAAGCTTGGGTAACAAGGATGGAGCATTGGGTTCAGTGTGGGTGGAAGAGATATGGGGTGGAAGAAGGGGAAGAGATATGGGGTGGAAGAAGGGGAAATCAGGATGGGTTTAATTGTAGCGAAGGGTGTTCTTAGCAAGCTTCGATCCTTCTTCAAGATTGGTCGAGAAGGACTATCCTCATCAAAGATGACTATAATGCTTTGAACATAGTTACCTCACCATGAAATAGGAATAAAAAATTATCATTAGCATCATTTCATAGGTGCTTCAAAAAGTTGAGTAGCCATTGTCTCAGACAAAACTGGCTATGGTTGATCAATCATCCAAGCGTGAAGGATTACACCTCGGAAATTAGATGGAGAAAATAGGATAGTAACTAATAGGTCAATTGTAGTAATAATGGAAGTTTCTAGAGCCTATCGTTCCAAGGATCCACTTGTTCATGTAGTTTCAATAGGAGACTAGTTAAAAATAGTGCCTTGAGAGAAACAGAGTACAAAATAGGGCCTATAAATACAAGAAACGGAGTATCCATAACATGAGGAAGAATAGGGCCTATAAAATCCAAATGGACTTTTGTAAAGGTTTCAAAGGCAAAATTGATTGTAAAAGAACTTGAGATCGAGCCAATGGAGTACTAAGTTGTTGAGAAACATCATAAGCATTAGGGAAAAAAATGAGCCCTCTTTGGGCCTTTTGGATTAAGGAATGATTAGTGATCCACCAATGAGGAGAGAGCAGTGGACACAGTCTAGTTTCTTAATCTACTAGAATAGGACTAGGCTTCCCTTGGTTTTTCCCAGTCAAAGGATTCAAAACCATCACAAACTCGTGGGTTTTTTGGAGAGAGTGGTTTTGTATTTCAAAGCTTTGAATCTCAACCATTGGATGACCCAAGATATCTAAGAGGTTATATGATCTTGGAAAAGTCAAGGCAGGATTGATTCTAGACCCTTGGATCAAACAAGGATCAAGGGCTCCTTTTGTGCAAACAAAAAATGCACGATTGCATCACTTCGTTGGATTTCCTAGATGTTCGAAGCGTTCTTAATGTTCCAATGTGAGCAAAAGTGTTTTTGAATGAGTGCCCTTGGATCTGCCCAAGATCTAAGGGCTATAAATGAAGTGTTAGGATGGAGGGCGCCTTTTCATAAAGTCCCTTGGATGTAGAGTTGATCCAACGGCTCTGCCTAAAACCAATTTTTTGCTCAGCTGCAATCACTCGTTACCATTAGATCTAGCATGATCCGATGGCCAAAATCGATTGTAGATTTTCCGAACAGCCCCATTTTCGGCGGGCCCTTAGATCTTCATCCAATGAATGGTTTAGATTGAATCCAACTATGCATTCTCTCTCTACTGTGCTTGCCCAATCTCAAACGCAATGATTGCTATATCTTTTGCCGTTTCAATCGCAACTGTCCGTATCAAAAATCCGATGGTATATATTCAATTCGCCTGAGCACTAACTTCAAGCATATTATTCTTCTATATTTTAATAGAGAAAACCACCAGTGGTATTGTTTATCCCCTTAATCCCTCATCATTTCCATTTTAATCCCTAAAAATTAGGGATCCTTACAAGGCCCATCCAGGGTTCACTTTTTTCCCTAATGGAAGAAATATAATTATGAACCTTGTTGTGGAGAAGAGGCCACCAAGGACCAGATTGTAGAAGTTTATGATAAGTCAAATCAGAAGAGAAATGGCCACCCAATAACTTCATAGTGGACTTCAAAGGTGACTACATGGACCTCAACTTCAAGAACACATTGGATCCAGGATCTTGATACATCTTGATAATACAATTTGTCTAATATCATAAGAAAGCGGCAATTGCGGGAGGCTAGGAATTTATTTTTACTACCTAACAAACATAAAGGCATCTCCCTAGTAGAAAGAAAAGCAAAATTTTTATCATACCATGTTCAATGAGGGGGCTCACAAGTATATGTGACTGGAACTTTGCCAAAATTAAACAAAAAAACATCAAGAAAATCATTGTTCACATCTCTAGGGGGTTTGCAAGATTTTAGGCAAGATAGAAAGTTGCCAATGACATGTTGGAAACCTGGATGACGAACAATATCATTATCAGATTCATGAATTAAGATGAACCACCTAGCCATTTTCCAACCAAGTTATGTTGCTTCTAGATGATCAATAGGAAAGAAAAACTTATGGCCTAAAAGCTAGTGACAAAACTTTTTGATTGAATGGATAAGGCCTAAACACTCATGCTCAATAGTGGATTACCTCCAGAGGAAGAAAAGTTAGCAATTATCATAATATACATGATGAAACCATTTCCTTTAAACATGAAAGGATTTAGACCAAACTGGAGCTTTTGAAATTGGAACAAAAATCCTCATTAGAATCCATAGGTACTAGCTCTTCTACAAGCTGCTGAGAAATGGGAGATATTGGAGGGAAAATAGGAGGTAAGTCGGTAGCCCATTTCATTGATTGATCAAAGACATTTCTTCTTTGATGAGGGGAAGGACCATCCCACAACCCAAAAGGAGGTACACTTTTACTAGAACATGTCTATACTACTATAAATGTAGGATCTATACACGTACCAAGGCCTTCTGAAGAAGTTGGATGTTCTTCACGAAACCTTAGGGAATTGTGAGGGACAATTCGGGACTTTAAGGTCCTTTGATAGAAAAGTGAGTGTGTTTAGGTCAATAGAAAAGACAGGCAAGTGGAGCACTCATGCCACCCTACTGATGCCTATCATATTCTCGGGCATCGTACATTTCCCTCTAATGTGCCCTTCCTTCATACACAACCAACAATGTGGTAGTCTTAAGTAAGAATAGTCAGCTCTTTGTATTTGTAGGCTCAAAATCTCTAAGGGTAAAATTTGATTGAAGAGGATCATGAAGCTTTTGTTGTGAAGAATTCAGGAGATCCTTCTTCATACCTTTCTTAATCATGAACTCACTAACATTTTTTAGGTAGCTTGTCTAATATGGATCATAACATAGTCATGAGCTCTAAGAAAGTCTCATTTGCATGTAGATTCAAAATGTCAAACTCATCAAATGGTCCTTTTGATAGGGTTACTTAGCCTAAATACTTCTCTAAGTTTTGTATGTGGGTTCTCCCAAGTCTCAAAGTGTTCCTTTGCAAACTTGGTCTACCACTTGTTAGGAAGCCTTTCTAGTGTGGATGGAAATAAGGCCAAAAATACATCTTACTTTACTCCAATTTGTGGCTCTTGTAGATAGAGATAAATATTTTGATATGTTCTTCTCAATCTTGTGCATACCATTGTGGAATGACAAGAATCAAATGTTAATCCTAGATAAGAGGATTGAGAGCTCCTTTGACATAATTCTAAATTTGATCCTTGCTTTTCCTTGAGGAATACAACTAGCTCCGTGCTAGCAATTGCATGAGCCTCTTTTGCATCTTCATTGGAAACTATTCATCTTAGTACACTTATTGAAGTGAATCCTCTTCTTGAAGTGAAATAGTGATCAATTTTCCTTATAAATTAGCTTTTGATAGGTATCTTATTCAGATGGAATTGACTTTCCTTTTGGCTCGTAGTATGTCTCATGCATCATGGTGGACATGTGGAGAAAATATAAGGTCTGTAGAGGTTGGAAGAAGAATTTTTCTAGTCTAGGTGATGCACTCACCCTGATGGTGGAGTCACCTAGGAAAGGGCTGTTGGAGCAAGTCTATGACAAGCCTAAGTATTGGCTTGAGTCCCACAAAGTCATAGAAAAAGCCTTAAAATGAAGACTATGTAAAGTTCACTTGTGAACTACTGCTTGTAACTTTTGAAGAGTTTACTTAATGTAAAAGTAAGAGAATCTTAAGTGGTTGAGTCCACTTGATCAAGAATGGAAAGAGGAGCCACGAATTCGTGATTTGTGGTAGGTAGAGAATCAAATCAATCATTGATTGATTGGAGAGTGATTGAGGGAAGTTAGCCTCCCAAACTCAACTATAAATAGATGGCAGTTTTAGTCGTGGTTAGAGAGACCTATGTGAAGACCTCCAAGAGCTGAGCTTTATGCCATATCAAGGTGTGATTACAAGGCACACATATGTATCAGTAAGTCATTGTATTGTACAAGCAATATACTTTCATTTTCATGATTATTTGAGTTCATCTTTCTATGTTCTTGTGAAGTGTACTACTCACTTACATTACTCTCAGTTTTCTCAGTCACCTTGCAGAGATGTTTTCTCTGAGCTTGGTGCATCATTTTCAGTGATTTAACTTGGTAAAGTTAGCTCTATAAGTCTACTATATGCTCCCAAATTTTCATGTCATTTGGATGTTGCAATCTTCAGTTATGATCATTTGAAGTCAACAGGGTCTGTTCATCTTCACTTCTCTGTCAGGTACCCGACTTTTTCACTCATCTTGTGAGAGCCATTTCTCAGTGGTTACTTATCCAAATTCAGTGATTTAAAGCTTGTTGGATTCATCTTACTGTCTAGTATAACCATACAAATGTTCATAATCATTGAATTTCGACATTTTGAGTTATGTTGATTTTTCTGCTCACTGGTCTATTTCTGTAGCAGCCCGTGAAAATCGGGATGATGTCATCACTTGTTAAAACTCATTCTCAGTGTGTGGTTCATTATTTTTGATGAGATTACTCTTGAAAGTTAGCTCTTTAAGTTGCCTAGACTTCCCCAAGAGGAATTGAGCTAATTGCTGATGTGCTCAGAGAATTATGTAAAACACTGGACAGGTGTATGAACCAAGAATAGCAAGTTTTCACCTCTGAGCTAACTCCAACTTATCTGTTTTGATCTATCTTTTTGAGAGTGATCTTCCAAGTACATAGGGTGTCTAATACATCCATTGGCAAGCTAAAAGGGCCCACCATATACTCCTGGAGTTCATTTGGCTGGTGTAGATCAAGGATTTTGCAACACCTCTTCATCTTCTAGCACATACCTATCCATCTCTTCACAGTGGTATCAGAGCAAGGTTGGACAACATGGCAGATGGATTTCCTTCATCAATTGAAAAATTAGACAGAGGTAACTACTCAGCTTGGTCATTAAGAATGGAAGCCTATCTCCAAGGTAGAAGTTTATATGGTTATGTGGCTGGAGATGAAGTTATGCCAAGTTTCAGGAACAAAAGTCAACCAACACAAGAAGAGCAAGAAAGATTGAGCACATGGTGCTCCAAGGATGCACTTGCAAGGTCTTATCTCCTCAACTCTATCTCAGATTTTTTGTTGCCTCACATTAGAAGTTGTAAGACATCTCAGGAAGTGTGGGATGCACTTGAAGCTTTCTTTTCTTCAAGTACCAAAGCTAGGAAGCATCAACTATGGCTGGAGTTCACAACTCTCAAGAAGGCTCCCAAACAAAATGTGACTGATTTTGTCACAAAGCTCAAGGACATAGCGGATCAGTTGGGAAGCATTGGAGAGGTAATAGATGAAGAGCAAATTGTAAGGCAGGTCATCAATGGCTTGAAGGTAGATGATAAGTGGGAAGCATTCACCACAGCTATGGATTTGTACATGGACATGCATGTACCTGATTTCAACACACTCATTGGACAACTACTTACTCAAGAGGCAAAGCTTATCAAAAATGGAGAAAGCTCTAAAGGTAATCAATCTTCAGCTTTATACACGAATAAAAGAAAGTCTAAAGATAACAAAGGAAAGGCAAAGAAAGTGGATGATGAAGCAGGTACATATCAAGCTAACTATGCAGGTAGAGGAAGACATGGCAAAGGTAGAGGAAGAGGAGGTAGACAAGGCAGGGGGAGATCCCAAGACTCCAACTCATGTTCTATTTGTGGATTAACTAATCATACAACTGAAAATTGCTTTAGGAATTCCAGGAATCAAAGAGGCAGAGGATACAATAGAGGAAGTTATGGATACTCAAGAGGAAGGTTCAACAACTACCATGGCAACTACAACAACTACAATCATTCAAACTATCAAGGAGGCTACAAAGGAAGGAGAGACTACAATAACTACACAGAAGACTCAAACAAAGAGGATTCATTATTGATCATGAACATGGCTATGCCACAAGGTAAATCTGATGAGCATGTTTTCTACATAGATTCAGGTTGTTCAAATCATGTGGTAGGAAATGTGGCACTCCTATCAGATTTAGAAGATCCAAGGAATAAGCATGAGGTACAAACAGGAGATGATACAAAACATCCTGTGGAGAAAATAGGCAATGTCAAAGCACCTGATGGAAACATCAACCTACTCAGTAAGGTACTCTATGTCCCTACCATTACAAAGAATTTGATAAGTGTTGGGCAGATAGTAGAGAAAGGGTTGCAAGTCAGGTTCACAAAAGCAGGAGCATTTGTTGAAGATCCAAGTCAAGGATTCAGAAGAATTGCAAAAGGTGAACCTAAAAGACAGGTAGATTGTTCACATTTGAATTACAAGACACTAGAAACATTGCTCTCTTTAATTATGGTAGTCAGACACTCACAGAATTGGAAGTATGGCACAAAAGGTTAGCACATATTGGTGAAAGGTCATTAAAGCAAATCTGCAGGGACCAAAGTGTACTTGGACTCCCTAATTTGTCAAAACAACATATGATTTATAAGTGTAGTGCATGTCAATTTGGAAAGTCTCACAGGTTACCATTCATGAAGAAAGGTTATATGCATGGAGATCTCTTGGAGTTGGTTCATACAGATGTATGGGGACCTAGCAAGGAAGCTTCAATATCTGGATCAAGGTATTATGTTTCCTTTATTGATGATTGCAGCAGATGGACTATCCTATTCTTTATGAAACACAAAGATGAAGTTTTTTCATGTTTCAAAAGATATTTGGCTCTTGTGGAGAATCAAACAGGTAAATCACTAAAAAGGCTAAGGTCAGATGGAGGGGGAGAATACTTCTCCCATGAGTTTGATTCTTTTCTTTCAAGAAAGAGGAATCAAAAGAGAGGTAACTACAAGGTACACTCCTGAGCAAAATGGAGTGGCAGAAAGGAGGAATAGGACAATTGTTGAAGCTGCAAGGTCTATGTTAAATGAAAAGCATTTACCTAATTACTTATGGGCTGAGGCTGTATCTATAGCCATTTACTTGATTAACAGGTTGCCTTCAAAATCCCTTGATGGGATGACTCCATATGAGGCTTGGAATGGAAGAAGACCAAGCTTAGATCATTGTAAAATTTTTGGATGTATTGCTTTTGCTCATGTTCCTTCACATGTTAGAGGCAAGATGGATCCAAAGGCAGAAAGGTGTGTATTTATTGGATATGACAACAATCAAAAGGGCTACAGGTTATACAACCCTACCAACAAAGGATTCTTGGTAAGCAGAGATGTAGTTTTTGATGAGAACAATTCATGGTATGAAGATTCATGCAGGAAGGTCAATTTACCATATAATCTTGAAGAAGATTTTCCAAAGCTTGGTAGAGAACAACCGAAGATTGAAGAACAAGACACCTCAGAGGATGATGAAGAATCTCAGATGGAAAAGATCAAAGCATGGAAGTCTAAAGGTAAAGCAAAATTGCAGGAACTTGGACATGAGGCAGAATCATCACATCATGGCCTAAGAAGATCTATGAGGGAAAAGAAAAAACCAGAAAGGTATGGGTTTGACACCTCATTAGTAACTAAACATTCTATCTACATAGCACAGGACATAAACCAAGAGGAGCCATCATCATTTGAAGAGGCCAAAGCAAAAACAGAATGGAAGCATGCAATGAAGGAAGAGATTGAAGCACTTGAGGAAAACAACACTTGGGATTTGGTGCCCAAGACTTCATCCATGAAGGTAATAGGCTCAAGATGGGTCTATAAACTCAAGAAGAATTCTGATGGTTCCATTAACAGGTATAAGGCAAGGCTTGTAGCAAAAGGCTTTGCACAAACTCAGGGAATTGATTATGAGGAGACCTTCTCTCCTGTGGCAAAGATGCCTACTATTAGGGTTTTGCTTAGTATTGCCTCTTCCAAGAATTGGAAGATACTTCAACTAGATGTAAAGAATGCATTCTTGAATGGTTGGATAACAGAAGAGGTATATATGGCACAACCACCTGGTTTTGAGAATCAAGTTTATCCTGATTATGTGTGTAAACTTAACAAAGCATTGTATGGTCTCAAGAAAGCTCCAAGAGCTTGGAATTTCAGGCTTGTTTCATTCTTGCAGGACAAAGGCTTTCAACCAAGCAAGGCAGATCCTTCACTCTTTATTAAAAAGAGTAATTATGAGGTCATCTACCTATGTGTATATGTAGATGATATTATATTGACAGGAAATGATGCAGATGGTATGAAGAAGATCAAAGATCAGATGAGAGAAGAGTTCAAGATAAGTGATTTGGGTTCACTTACCTACTTCCTAGGTTTGGAAGTTGTCTACAAAGATCATGGTTTGTTTCTCACTCAAAGAAAGTACATTAAGGACATGTTGGCAAAATTCAAGATGCAAGATTGTAAGATTGCAGGTACTCCAATGGAGGTCAATCACAAATTGAGCTCACATGAAGGTGAACTCATAGAGGACATCACATCATATCAAAGTCTAGTGGGTAGTCTCAACTATGCCACATTGACAAGAGTAGATATATGTTACAGTGTGAGTGTGCTAAGTCAATTTATGCACACACCAAGGAAACCACATATGGATGCTGCCAAAAGGATTCTCAAGTATCTCAAAGGAACCATAAATGAAGGACTTTATTATCCTTATGTATCTGATTTAGGTTTGAAGCTATTTTCTGATGCAGATTGGGCTGGCTCCAAGGAAGATAGAAGGAGCACTTTAGGTTATCTTACCTTTGCAGGTTCAAAGCTTATTTCATGGTCATCCAAGAAGCAACCCACAGTTGCTCTCTCTTCTACTGAAGCTGAATATAGAGGTCTTGCCATAGCTACACAAGAAGCTATGTGGATGAAGACATTATTCAAAGATCTTGGATTGGAGTTTGTAACTCCAACTATTTTTGGTGACAATATGAGTTCTATTCACTTGGCTGCTAATCCTATTTTTCATGCAAGGACTAAACATATTGAAGTTCATCATCACTATGTACGAGAAAAGGTTCTAAGCAAAGAGATTCAAATATCATATGTGTCCACTCATCAACAATGTGCCGATATTCTAACCAAAGCATTGGATGGTACAAAGCTTTGCAAATTCAAGGCTATGATTGGTTTGCAGGTAATCTTGGAAGATTGAAGACCTCAAGCATACTTGGCTTGAGGGGGAGCTGTTGGAGCAAGTCTATGACAAGCCTAAGTATTGGCTTGAGTCCCACAAAGTCATAGAAAAAGCCTTAAAATGAAGACTATGTAAAGTTCACTTGTGAACTACCGCTTGTAACTTTTGAAGAGTTTACTTAATGTAAAAGTAAGAGAATCTTAAGTGGTTGAGTCCACTTGATCAAGAATGGAAAGAGGAGCCACGAATTCGTGATTTGTGGTAGGTAGAGAATCAAATCAATCATTGATTGATTGGAGAGTGATTGAGGGAAGTTAGCCTCCCAAACTCAACTATAAATAGATGGCAGTTTTAGTCGTGGTTAGAGAGACCTATGTGAAGACCTCCAAGAGCTGAGCTTTATGCCATATCAAGGTGTGATTACAAGGCACACATATGTATCAGTAAGTCATTGTATTGTACAAGCAATATACTTTCATTTTCATGATTATTTGAGTTCATCTTTCTATGTTCTTGTGAAGTGTACTACTCACTTCCATTACTCTCAGTTTTCTCAGTCACCTTGCAGAGATGTTTTCTCTGAGCTTGGTGCATCATTTTCAGTGATTTAACTTGGTAAAGTTAGCTCTATAAGTCTACTATATGCTCCCAAATTTTCATGTCATTTGGATGTTGCAATCTTCAGTTATGATCATTTGAAGTCAACAGGGTCTGTTCATCTTCACTTCTCTGTCAGGTACCCGACTTTTTCACTCATCTTGTCAGAGCCATTTCTCAGTGGTTAATTATCCAAATTCAGTGATTTAAAGCTTGTTGGATTCATCTTACTGTCTAGTATAACCATACAAATTTTCATAATTATTGGATTTCGACATTTTGAGTTATGTTGATTTTTCGGCTCACTGGTCTATTTCTATAGCAGCCCGTGAAAATCGGGATGATGTCATCACTTGTTAAAACTCATTCTCAGTTTGTGGTTCATTATTTTTGATGAGATTACTCTTGAAAGTTAGCTCTTTAAGTTGCCTAGACTTCCCCAAGAGGAATTGAGCTAATTGCTGATGTGCTCAGAGAATTATGTAAAACACTGGACAGGTGTATGAACTAAGAATAGCAAGTTTTCACCTCTGAGCTAACTCCAACTTATCTGTTTTGATCTATCTTTTTGAGAGTGATCTTCCAAGGTACATAGGGTGTCTAATACATCCATTGGCAAGCTAAAAGGGCCCACCATATACTCCTGGAGTTCATTTGGCTGGTGTAGATCAAGGATTTTGCAACACCTCTTCATCTTCTAGCACATACCTATCCATCTCTTCACAAGGGCAAGGAGAAAGTTGGTTGGGAAGGGGAGGAGTCCCCTTGGAAGACAAGTTAGTCACTGAGATTTTGAGGGGTTGCCTAGGACGGAGAATGCAAGAAGGTATTTGTGTGCTTGCATATGAAGGAAGAAAGAATGGTAGATGGATGGTTGCCTAACCAGAACACAAGGAGGGGAGACTGGGTGGTCACCTAGGTAGAAGGTAAGAGCATGGTGTGGGTGGTTGGATAGGAATAAGGAGAGAAAGGAAAATTGGGTGGTCCCCTAAGAAGAAGGAAGGAAAGTGAGATTTTGTGTTTGCCCATATTGAAGCTAAAAGGATGGTGTGGGTGTGGTTGCCTAGGAAGAAGGAGATGAGGGGAATTTGGAAGGATGGGAAAAGTGGGTTCTTGCCGAAGTTGAAGATAAGAAGGTAGGAAGGGGACATATGGAGGATCTCCTAGGAAAGAGAAGAGGGAAGATTGGCGATCAACTAGGAAGGAGAAAACAGTGGCCTAGGAAAGTGGAGAGCAGATTTTGTTAGATGCCTTCCAATTAAAAAAACACATAATAAACTTCAAGAAAGATGTACATGAGACAAGCTCAAAGGGAGATATAGGATAGAAATCCCCAACAACCTTTAAGAATAGGTAAAATTTATACAATCTTAACCAATGTATAACTACATCCTTTCAACACCGAATTCATAGTTGGTTACCCTTTAATCCAACACCTCTAGTAGGGACTCCCTTGATCTCTTGTAAAAGATTGATTTTTACTCTTTGTAAAAGTGCATATGTAAAAAAGCACTTGCAATCACGAGTTTTAGGAGAATCTTTACACGTATTAATTGGTGAGGATCTATGAAAAATCAATTCCTAAAACTTTGTAATAATTTTAGGTAAAGACTCAAATTCAAATTTGAATCTTGGCTGCAACAAAAAGGCTATAAAAGAGGACCATCTAGTGGCATGGGTTGCAGCTAGACATAGAAGAGATTTCAGAGGAATTTGTGTGGCATATTCAGATCCTATTATAGCTCATTTGTTGTCCTCACATTGTGAATCATTCATTGCCAATGTCAATGTAATTGTTGATATATTTAGGTAGTGATGTGTGTGAACACACAAGGACCGCCGGGGCACTTTTTTCCCTCTTTAGGAGGTTTTTTTCCCTCGGCTTGTATATACGCCTATTGCCCTAATGGGCTACTTATCTTTGTACATTCTCTAGTAATACATTCAGTATTGTGTGTTTGTGCTCCAAGCTTCTTCTTCTTCCTTGTGTTGTTCGCGTGCTCCTGCAGACGTCTAACTCCAACAATTGGTATCAGAGTAGGTCGTCGCTTCATCTAGGGCACCGTCGACACTCCTCCGTTTGCAGTCTCAGAATCGCACGAATTTTGGTGAGCATACTCAGCGTGTTTTCGAGATCAAAACTGCTTCGCTTTGTGGTACCGAAATCGCGATCTGAGCTCGTTTCGACCTCCGAACGCACTATCATAGCGCTTGTGCAAGCTATTTCGTCTTTTTGTGCCAAAGGTATATACCAGTTTCTATTCGCCAGTTTAAGCTTCTCAAAGTCTGCTACAGGTCTAGCAGAACTCGTCTCGGCAGTTATGTTCAACTTTTTGAGATACAATCAATTTTCTGCATCAAGGTATTTTAGTCACCGGCCATGGCTGAAAGCAGTGATGTATACCGTATGTTGGCTGTTGAGGATAAGTTGGATGGTACCAACTACCCATTATGGGCTTATATGATGCGACATGTTTTGGTTGCAAAAGGATTGTGGAACATTGTGCAGGGTGTTGAAAGACATCCTGTTACACTTGTAACGACAGGTACTACAAATACAGGTGCTGGAGCTGATGAAGATGGTGTCGAAGATGATATTCCGTAGATTCCTGTTCGTGCTGCTGTTTCTGTTGCACCTACTGCAGAGCAAATTCGTTGGGATGGCAGAGATGCCCAGGCACATGCGTTGATAGCTTTGTCTGTCAAACGTGCCATTATTCCTCATATTCGCTCTTGCAGAACAGCTAGGGATGCTTGGGATACACTTACCACATTGTACCAAGCTAGGAATGAGGCTCGTGTTGCTTACCTCCGAAAACAGTTGAAGAGTGAGCACATGAATGAAGGTGATTCTATGGACAATTTCCTAACAAAGATCAAAGATTTGAAGGAACAGTTGATTTCTGCTGATGAGGTTATACCAGATAGCTCACTTGTGCAGACCGTTTTGAATGGTCTTCCTGATTCATATCAGAGTTTTGCTTCTACTCTTCGGTTGATGATGAAAGGCAATCCGAATGCCTTACCATTTGAGGAGTTAGTCTCTGTTCTGTTGCAGGAAGATCAGTCCAGGCAGAACATGTCCATTATGCGTGTTGCAGATCAAGCTTTCCTGGCTAGTCAGAAGGGCAAAGGAAAATGGAGCTCTTCTACTAGTAAGCAGAAATCTGGAAATGCTGCACATTCGAAGAACCAGGATAAAGATGAGAAGAAATCAGAAAAGCAGAAATTGTTTTGCAAGTACTGTAAAGGGAATGATCATATCATAAAGAACTGTCCAAAACTGGCTGCAAAAGAGGCAAAGAAAAAGGAGGCTGGAATGGTTGTTGTAGAAGCCTCTACACCAAAAACAGAGTCTGCTAATCTTGTGCACGAAGAAGAATGGGCGTTTACTACTGTTTGCAGTTTTGACCCATCTTCTCATGAGCAGTGCATGTCTGCAGTGGACTCAGATGTTTGGTACTTTGACAGTGGGGCGACCAAACATATTACCTTGCATCGCAGTTTCTTCTTTTCACTCGAGCCTGCCCCTACAGGGAATACAGTCACATGCGCCAACAACTCCTCTTATCCTGTTATGGGAGTTGGTAAGATCATTCTAACTACTGCTGATGGTAGTTCTTTCACCTTGTCAGATGCCTTATTTGTGCCAGGGATCAAGAAGAATCTGTTATCAGTTTTTGCATTAGCCAAGATTGGCTTGGTTGTGAAATTCGTTGATGACAGGTGTACAGTTCATGATCTATCAAATGGCGATGTGATTATTGCTTCTGGCATTTTATGTCGTGGGTTGTATAAGCTCATAGACTATGAAAGATCTGTGAATGATTTGGCATGTGCAGTTCATGATTCTCAGGCTATGTCAGATGCAAAGCTTTGGCATGCACGCTTTGGTCATCTGAAGTTTGCTAGTTTGCTACGCCTGCAGAAATCTGATATGGTGTCTTCTTTGCCCAAGCTTGAGGCACCTGGAAAACATGTATGTGAAGGCTGTATTTTGGGCAAAATGCAGCGTTCCTCCTTTCCAAAAGATGGTTCAGTTCGGGCTACGCAGAAATTGCAGCTTGTACATAGTGATGTCTGTGGTCCTATGCAGACACCCTCTTTTGGGAATTACCTTTAGTTCGTGACTTTCATTGATGATTTTTCTAGGCATGCATGGGTATATCCACTCAAAGCAAAGTCCGAAGTGTTCATGTGCTTTAAATAGTTTTTGGTTTTGGCTGAAAATCTGTCACCATGTAAAATGGGCACCCTCCGTTCTGATCGAGGGGGGGAATATATGTCTTCTGATTTTAATGCATTTCTGGCTGAACGTGGGATAAAGCACCAGTGTACAGTGCCGTATACACCTCAACAGAAAGGAGTTGCTGAACGAAAGAACAGGTCACTCATGGAGATGGCGAGGTGCATGGTCAAGAGTCAGGCTTTACCACATAGTTTCTGGCTTGAGGCTGTCATGTGTGCAGCATATGTACTGAACAGGTGTCCCACTAAAGCGCTACAGTCTATCACTCCATATGAGGCTTGGCATGAATGCAAGCCATCTGTTGCTCATCTGCGTGTTTTTGGTTGTTTGGAATATGCATTAGTGTCTGAACAACATCGCAGAAAATTGGATGATAAGGCAGTAAAATGTATTTTTGTTGGGTACAGTTCTGAAAGTAAAGGCTATCGTCTGTATCATCCACAGACTAAACACATTCTGGTTAGCCGTGATGTTGTCTTTGTGGAAGATGCTATTCAGCCATTGCTTTCATGTACTAAGGAGACGTCTGTTAGCTCCAAAGACATGTATGATACGTTGATGCTTCTTTTTACAGGTGGACAGTCTAGTGCTGGTCCTAATGGGGCAACTTCTCAGCCTTTGCAGGTTTCATATGATGATGCAGATCATTCTATTTCTGATGCAGATTTACATGATGCACTTGTTGATGAGAGAGCTGATATTGAGCAGGCAAAAACTATGCCAAAATGGTTGGTGCAGACTTTGTGTGACAACAAATTAGATGCACCTTTGGCATATCGTACTCGTTCAGGCTCTCATAGCGCCTCCTTTGCATCAGATTGCTATGCTATGGCTGCGTCTAGTCTCTGTGATGAGAATGAGCCTGTTTCTTTTGATGAAGCACAAAATTCAGAAAATTGGATGGCTGCCATGCAATCTGAATATGATGCTATAATGAAGAATGGTACTTGGTCTTTATGTGACTTGCCTCCTTACAAGAAGGCCATTGGCACTAAGTGGGTATACAAGCTGAAGCGTAAACCTGATGGTACAGTTGACAGGTATAAGGCTAGGCTTGTTGCAAAGGGTTATGCGCAGGAAAGAGGCATTGATTTTGATGAGACCTTTGCACCTACATGCCGTATGACTAGTGTTCGGAGCATTTGTGCACTTGCAGCCCATCATGGTTGGAATGTACATCAGTTGGACATTAAAACAGCATTTTTGAATGGTGACTTGCATGAAGAAGTGTATGTTTTTCAGCCCCGTGGCTTTGTGCAGAAAGGGCATGAAAACCAGGTGTGCAGGTTAAAGAAGGCATTATATGGTTTAAAGCAAGCACCACGTGCTTGGTATGAGAAGATACATGCCTATCTGGTTGCACATGGTTTTGTGAACAGTCAACTGAAAGCACCTTATATGTTAAGCGTGCTAATGATGTGCTTCTGATCATTGTTGTCTATGTTGATGACATGCTGCTCACTGGTCCTATTGAGAAGCACATTGCTAATTTCAAGGCTGATTTGCATGCCTCATTTGAGGTGTTTGATTTGGGGCATTTGCATCACTATTTGGGCATTCAGTTTATGCAAGTTGATGGTGGAATGGCCTTGTGTCAAACGAAATATATTGACACATTATTGCAGCCTTTTGGCCTTGAAGACTGTAAGCCTATTGCCACTCCTAGGGAGACAGGTTTACGATTGAGTCTTCATGATGCTAGAGATGCATTTGATGCTGTTCTCTATCAGCAGGCTGTTGGATGCTTGATTTACTTATGCATTACTCGGCCAGATATTCAGTTTGCTGTCTCACAGATGAGCAGGTTTATGCATTGCCCAGGAGTCACGCATTGGAAGGCGGTTAAGCGCATCTTTCCTACTTGAGTGGTGCTCGGCTACTTGGGTTGTTTTATCCCAAGGGGGGATCACTACCGCCAGATTTGCATGCTTTTTCTGGCTCAGATTGGGCTGGTTGCTATGACACTCGTGTGTCCACCAATGGTTTTTGCTTCATGCTTGGTAGCTCATGTATATCTTGGTTGAGTAAGAAGCAGCCTACTGTGGCCACTTTTAGTTGTGAGGCTGAGTATAGGGCAGCTTTCACAGCGACTGTTGAGTGTGTGTGGCTCAGACGCCTTATGGCTGATTTGGGTGTTGGCCAGTCTTCTGCCACCACCATCTTCACTGACAGTCAGAGCGCATTGGCAGTTGCGAGGAACCCTGTGTTCCATGCTCGTACTAAGCACATTGAGGTGCATTATCACTATGTCAGGGAGAGGTTCTCTGCTGGGGAGATCAGCTTGGCATATGTGCCCACGCAGGAGAACATTGCAGACCTTTTCACGAAGGCTCTGCCTAGGGAGAAGTTTGAAGCTTTCCGCAAAGCTTTGGGCTTACTTCCTTTTGTGGAGTGATTTCCACATAGCTTGGCACTTCCTTGTTCACCGCATCACTCCCAGGGGGGATTTGTTGATATATTTAGGTAGTGATGTGTGTGAACACACTAGGACCGCCGGGGCACTTTTTTCCCTCTTTAGGAGGTTTTTTTCCCCCGGCTTGTATATACGCCTATTGCCCTAATGGGCTACTTATCTTTGTACATTCTCTAGTAATACATTCAGTATTGTGTGTTTGTGCTCCAAGCTTCTTCTTCTTCCTTGTGTTGTTCGAGTGCTCCTGCAGACGTCTAACTCCAACAGTAATTTATGTGCATTATTACATATAGTTTTCTCATATCCCATCTCTTCTACTCTGTCGTGTATCACTCAGAATGGTGAACTTCTTTGATCTATTTCTCAGTGTGTACTTGATCATTTTTAGTGATTTAATTTGGTATAGATTCATTAGACAATCTATGTTTTTGTTACAAAGTCTCATTTTAATTGCCTCAGCCAATCGTGAGCTATGTGCAAAACATTACTCTCTAGTTTGCATATTGCTAACTCCCTAAAATGTCGAGATGCATCTCCGTTTTGTATAGCATCATTCTTTGAGCATAGTTGATCATTTCTAATGAAATAACTTGTGAAAGTTAGCTATCTTAGTCAATTAGAAATCCCCAAAAGGATTTTGCCCAATTGTTATCAGTGAAGGAGTACTCTTCATTTTCCTGAGGAGGTGTGGTGACCAAAATAGGAAGTTTTTGGTTCATAGTGAAACTCCAAGTTATCTATCTTGATCCAATGATTTGAGGATCATCTTCCAAAGTACTTGGGTGATTATTTGTGCTTCTTGAAAATCTCAAGAGGTCTAATTTGCAATCCTCAAATTAGTTTTGGTTGGTGTGATGCAAGAATTTGTAGCACCATCTCATCTCTGGAAGTGTCCACCATCTCCTCCTACAATTCTACAACCACTAGGGGTGGCCCATGGGGTGGACCAAGGGTGGTGTAAGCACTCAAAGAAGGTGCTCAAGTAGTCACCCAAGATTGTGGGAGGAGGTCACTCACTATGCTTGAGAGGAGGAAGGTTGCTACCAATCTAGAGGAGTTGGTTGCCCAATTTAGAGGAGATGGTTGCCTATTTTAGAGAAGATAGTCACCCAATGTGGAGGAGGTGGTCACATATTGTAGAGAACATAGTCATCCAATGTGGAGGAGGTGGTCACCCAATGTAGAGGAGGTGGAAGTTGGTTGCCATTTATGCTTGGGAGAAGGATGCTACCTTAGGGAGTGGTGGGAGTTGTCTCAGAGGAAAGGGAGTGTTGTTGATCTCCTAGGAAGTTATGGGGGAAGATTCTAAGACCCCAATGCAACTATGGAAGATGGTTGCCCTCCACGAGGCCCACATACAATGATATACGCTCACAATTTTGGAAGTTTCTTTGTACATGTGTAGAGGCTCAAAATTGATTTTTTAACACTTAAACTAGACCTTGAAAGCTATCAAATCAACTTTTAATGATGGGAAATAAATTTTCCATCTGTGAGCCCCCAACTATATGCCTATTACCCTAATGGGCTACTTATCTTTGCACATTTCTCTTGGTAATACATTCAATATTGTGTGTTGTGCTCCAAGATTCTTCTTCTTCTTTCTACTATTTGCGTGCTTCCACATACCTCAAAATTTGGGAAGCATACTCAAGGCGATTACGAGTTCAAAACAACTTCACTATCTAGTGCCAAAATCATGATCTGAGCTTGTTTTGGCCTCCGAACACACTATCATAGTTCCTATGCAAGAAGTTTCATCTTTTTTTGCCACAGATGTATATAGGTTTCGGTTCGCTAGTATAAGCATCTCGAAGTCTACTACTTTGGAAAGTGTGTGTAGTAAGTTGGTAGACTTAGGGAAGTGAGTGAGTAGGAGTACAAAGGAGAGAGGAGGAGTAGAGTAGGTAGGTAGATCCCCCAAAATTACAAAAACCATTTTCCTTATTTATGTACCTCTCAGCCTTGTGTTAGCCCAGGGGTATAAAAGCCAGAAAATTCATTTGGAGAATCACTTGTTTATGCAAGTATTGTGGAAATCTGACGATAGGTATCATGGGTCTGGTATCATGTGTGCTTAAATCCTTAGAGAGAAACTAAGCAAGGGGAGAACCGAGAGAGAACATCAATGAGGTGAGACCAACTAAGATTTACAGTTAAAATCAACTTAAATTCATTGAAAACATGATTGGGGGTGCAATCGGTACCGCGGGGTAAATATCATGAGATAGAGTGAGAGTTTATTGTCCATAGGCACATAGTCTGGAGAGGAGTGCACAAGGATCACATAAACACAAAAATTTCTAAAAAATTCCTTCATTTGAGTGAGTTAAGCCCAAGTATCGCGACCGATTGAGTTCAAGTATTGCGATACTTGAATTCCCGTGTATCACGATACCTGGAAGGTATCGTGTATCACCGATACCTATACTCCCCATGTATCGTGATACCTTGGTATCATGTATCATAGGGTTGAGTATCGTGATACCCAAGTATCCTGTATCGCAACCCTCTATGTATCGTGTATTGCCGTGATCACTGAGTATCATGTATCGCGATACTGAAGTATCGTGTATCGTGATTGTTGTGTATCGTGATATTGAAGTATCATGTATCATCCAATCATCCAATATCCTGTATCGTGTATCGTAACTATTTGTGTATCACCGATATTATTGTATCATGTATCGTGTATCCTGAATTACCTGTGTATCGTGTATGGTGTCCATTGGAGTATCATGTATCGTGAGAACCTATGTATGGTGTATTGTCAAATCATCTAGTATCATGTATCATTAATCTTTCAGCTATCGTGTATCGTCCTAATCCTGTATCTTCACTCGAGAAATATCGGGTATTGTGGGAAGCTAAGTATCGTGTATTGTGGAAAACAGTGACCCATTGGACATTCCAGGAAAGGAGAACCTAATTTGGGCTAAGTCAACTCCTAGAATAAATACAAATAAGAGAGACTTACAAAACTAACTTAGGTATTCAGTGGATGAACCTGCACTCAGGACGTGTCCTAGGAAGTCGACGTAGTGTCATATCATCAGCAAGGAGTATAAATTTACCTACTATTAATTCCTAGTATTCTGACACCTCTAGTGAATCAGACAAAGAATCTAGAATGGCCTTGAAGGATATGCATAGTTTAGTGCCTTTGGTAGGATCTATGTCCATCATTGAAGGAGAATACATGACCTCCTTGGAGTATGTGAACACCAATCAACATGAACTACCAATTTACATAGATGGACTAAATTGAACAGTCACATGAATGAAGAAAGCGAGTGAATCTGAGATAGTTCCTCAACCCGTAGTGAAATATGAAGGAGGGTTCTATATGGACAAAAGAGGAATAATTTACGCAATGATTGACTATTTGAAAACCATAAGCAAACAACAAGAAAGTGGGAATGTGGATCACCTTAATGGGGAAGGAGCCAAAGGTAGGGTTTCTACACCCCGGGGTAAGTCTAAAGTGACCAGAGTGTGGAGCGGAGATAAAATCCCTCAGGATGACATGTTGACGGATGTGCATATGGTAGCCGGGATGGAGAAACTACTACAAGACCCTTCATCTTTGTCAAGAGAAAGTAGCAACCCTGTCACCATTTATGAGCTACAAGATCTAGAGGATCTCTCTAGAATCACCTATCTTGACACAAATGTGGGGAATTACTGGCCTGTATCTGATCTAGATAGATCTGGATTAAGATATCAAGGCATTCCAGTGTTTCCTCCTAGAGACCCATGAACTACTTCCTAGAATCCTCAAGGAACGTACCAAAGCTATGCTTACCAGAACTCTGGGCAGGATCAACAACAAAATATTCCTGCAAGGACTAATGTTCAGTTTTCCACACCTGGAGCCAACCCTAACTATCAACCCCCAACTAGTGGAGAACCTAGAAATAGAAATTATGTGCCTGAGAGGCCATCGGTAGGTAGGGGAATTGGAGTTCAAGTGAGACATCTAGCCATTCCTCTTATGCCCAGACCACCAAAACTGGGTAGAAGATTACGACCAGTTCAAGTGGCCAAATGCATGAGTAGCCACTATGATGGGTCCTGCAAACCTTATAATCACATAGCCGAATTCAAGCAAGTGATTCGTGCGGAACAAGTGGAGGATTTCATGATTCAATACGAGTCATTTGGCTTGACCCTTACGGATACCGCTTTGGCTTAATTCCAACCACGTGAACCCAATAGTTTCCTAAATATGGAACAAGTATTTTAGGAAATGATTGAAGAATTCACTAAGACTCGCATTAAGAATAACTCATCATCTTTGATTCATAGTTTCAAATAGTCCCCGATGGAGTCAGTACAATTGGCAGCTCGGAGATTTAAGCAATATGTGGATAGATGCCCCACAGAAGAAAGGCCTACTCAGCAGAAAATGATCTCATTATTTTTAGAAGGACTAGTCAATGGATCTCTAAGGGCACTAGTCTACGTAAAGGGATTCCAAACATTGAGTGAATGCTTGAAAGAATGCATAGATTTGGAAGATAACTTATCAAAAGACTTGAAGATTCCCTAAACCAAGAGTAAGAGCGAAGATAGTTCTAACAACATCTCTAGTACAAGCAACAATGTAGAAGAAATTGAAGACTTGGTGGCCAAGAAATTAGGTGTGTAGGGACAGAAGAATTATCCCATCCCCCCATTATGAATACCGATGCTAAGGAGATGTGTACACTATGGAGGGGACCATCCTTCTCACGTGTGTAATAGGGGAATTGTTCCATCAAACCCATATGTTTACAATCGTCCACCAACACAGAGTCAAGCCCAGTACTATAGTATTGAACAAAAATATACAAATCACAATACAGAAAATTGTCCTTACAATAGACAACCTAGACCAGTCCAACCACCACAATTCAAGCCATATGGATACCCAACTAGGGACGTAGGAAGGGAATTTCCTAGATATCCTGAGTACCAGAACCCACCTCCAAATCAACATCCTTACGAATACGCAGGATACAATCCACCACAGCCAGTGTTGGGACAACAACCACCTCACCCATAGAATCTAGTTCTAGTGAAATATGCCTAAGCCGAAGAGAACACGGAGAGAGCCCTGGTACCAACTACTTCATTGAATAGCCCGGACAACCATAATCAACCCTATGATCAACATTGGGGAGATTACTATACATATGAAACTGACTCGGTGAACTATGAGCAAGCCTATGAGCAATACCCAATTGGACAAGACGTCTATGACCCATCATACAGATACGGAGCTGAATATGCTACTCTAATGTACATGAACCCAAGAGCCTAAGCACCTTCTAGACCTGTGATTAGGCCCCCAATCCCTCGAGGACTGTGTACCTAAGTATCGACTTAGGGATTTGAGGAGAAAGAGACTGTACCTCCATCCCCTACAAGTCATATAGTGGGGATTCACACTTTAATTATCAATCCAAGAAGTATCATAACCTAGCCGAGTGTATGAGGGCATGCATTCAAATGATGGTCAATGCAAATGTGAACTAACAAGATGCAAACAAGTATAAACTATCACATTCAAGCTTTCATGGTTGGCTATGGTGTCGCGACACTTACAGCAGCATTCAATAGTAAATCGAGCTTTTCTCTCAGCTTCAAACTCAAAATATAGCAAATACCAGGTTCATTTCCAAGCTCTCGAGAAGACAAATCCAATGGTTGCCTTTTCACTTGATTCTAACACTTCTACTTCAAGCTATGACCAAAATACTGAGCCGCAAGAATGACCTACCTACGCTTCAACACTTCCTACACTTCTCACACACATTACCAATAGCAAACAAGCACTTCCTAAACTTCTCACACACATTACCAATAGCAAACAAGCACTACCATGGATAGACAACACTTCAAAGCACTCTTTTCAAGTCACATACATGCATGCAAGCTCACAAGGAAGGTGATACAGAGAGGAGAAGACACAAATTCAAAATTTTGTGCTTTTTATTCTCACAATGACAAAAAGTCTTTACAAAGCGTCACAAAATGACTTATACTTATGCCCTGAAAAATGGTCCTTTCACACAAGAGACCGGCACTTTATTGACTAAAAGACTAATTCCCTACTAAGTTACAAAGCTAATGATACAAATATCTATGGGTATGCATCTAGAGGACTCCTCTAGTGCATTTACATCGGAAAATATATTACAAAGTGAATATGTTACAAAAATAAAGTGTCCGCATCAGAAAAATTTTGGGGCCCTTCTTTTTCTCTGTATCCCTGCTCTTCTTTACTTTGCAACACTCCCCCCTCTTTGTCTCTGTCACCCCTTGACAGATTTTGCTTCTTGTATGCAGCTTGTTTACTTCTTTCCACCGCATGCATCACTTGGTCCGCCTTGCCTCCTTTTCAGGCTGTCATTACATTTTAAAGGCCCTATTCTTGAATCTTCTTTCATAGCCTCTAGGACCTGATGCATTTTTTAGCCTGTTCTTTTCTTTTCACCGCTTGCAACCCTCGAAAATAAACTACAATTAATTTGTAGTCTAATTTTCCAGTCACCTCTTTGAATGTGGGTCGCTATGTTAAGTCGGACTGCCATGCACGCAACCAGTGGAAGGTATGATAATGGTTTAGCCAAAACTCGATGGATCTCACCATGTATTCTTCAATCGGTAAGTAGTTGTGCGGCGGACTTGAAAGCAAAGGATAATTCAACCATTGCTTATTGAGCTTACCAATGCTTTGTAAATCCAAAAATTCTTGTACATCATGTCGACATGGCATCGGGCAAAAAGAAGGATTCACCTGAAATAAATATGGTGCGGCTTGCCAATGCACTCGTAATGTTGGATTCTTTTCCAAAAACTTTCTTCTCCATAATGGTTGTGCCATTCAAATTCTTCTTGAGTATAAGTGAATGTATGTGTCTTGAAGTTCAGATAGTCATTTGGATCTTTTTGTGTAATCTGCCTTATATAACAACGTGTCTGCTCTTTCAATAGCCCATAAGGTATGTTGAATGACTTGATGATCTATTCCAAGTCTTTGCCTTTGATTTTTGCTTCTTTCATTACTTTGACTACTTCGTTTTCAAAATTTTCCATCAACTGGGACACCAATAGTGCCCGTTCCTTTTGACCTATTTATGTAGTATACGACATTGGATGATCATCACTAGATTCCGTCGTCTGCTCTCTTATTGGTGAATGATAGATCAGGGGAGATAGAGGATGTATCTCTACCTCGTCAGTAGGATTCCCTTGTTGTGGCTCTACTGGTGTCCCAATTGTTGCATGTTGTTTTATTTGAGCTTCTAATTGTGCAACGAGTTCTTTCTTTTCTTTGATTTCATTGTGGGCCTTTTTTAATACTTCTTTGGTCGTCAAAAGTTCATTTCTGATGATGGCCATCTAGTCCGCATCTTCATTATATACCATAAGAAGTTTGTCTTCAGCTGATTTCCATCGCTGTTTGAGTTCGTTAGTGTCATGCATATACTTCCTTTCCCATTCATCTATGATTTTTTGCTCTTGTTTCAGCTGAGCTTCATACTTTGCAATTTGGTCTTCCAATGCTTTTGTGTCGCTTGCGATCGTTTCTCATGCTTCTATAGGTTGGTTGTATAGTATGGCATTCATAAGTTCTTTATTCTATTTCGTAAATTGTTTGTTTCTTCCATGTATACCTTGATCTGAGTTTCAAGTAGCTTACTTCTAGCATTCATTCTTGCCTTCTCGGCTTCACTAGCTTCATATTTTCTTCGTAGCTTTGTGAGTTGATCTTGGATCTTTTGGTTCTCCTGTGTTAGTGTGGTGCATTGTTCCATGGTTTCTTTAACTTATAATTCCTTGGCTGAGAGTGCCTGTTGGACTTGAATTAATTGCGCAGACAAGTTTTCACTCATCACCTCGAATTGGCTTCTCTCTCTCATAGCCTTGTCATAGTCTGCATCCGTTTCGAGCATTTGTTGTTGCGTATCCATCACTGTTTGTATCATTTGCTTCACTACTGGCTTTAATTGAGCTACATCCACGTTTAACCATGTTTTAGGTATACTAGGTTCTTCACCGGTGGTAACATCTTTTCCTTGTGCCACATGTAGTGTTGTTTGGTGTGGATGCCAAATATGCAACTGTATTGTTGGCTCAGCCTCTTGAATTACTCCCTTCCCTTGTGGCGTATCATCAAGAATTTCAATCATAGTTTTTGCCAGATTTTGTTGTGATAGCACCTCTTTTTTGAGGTTCCTTTGCAACTCGTCCTTGATGGGTGGTACCACATTTGTTTTTGGTGTAGATGCTTCTTCTACACTGATCTTGGATTGTGTATTCAACTGGATGATGTGCCTTTCTTCAGATGGTGCTTCCTGATTTTGTACTTGTGGGTTTTGATTGTCGGGGGTGGTTTGGATTTGATGAATCTCTGTCCATTCTTCATCATTCATCTCTATCCTTATATCTGTGTCCAATGTGTCATGTTCATGAATAGATTCCTCATTAGAACTTGAGTCATCAAGCCCCAATTCCTTGTATCGAGCGGCTTGTGATGGGTTGTGTTCTTTTTTACCCTTTTTCTACAAACGTCTGGACTGTCTGTATTGATGTCCTTGAATGATAAGAATTATTTGACCTTGCATGCAAGTATGCGTTTCTTCTAAAGCCGTTGATAGATCCCTTTGTGTTATAGGAGGTTGAGTTAACGAGACCCTTGGTACTAGATGTGTTCGCTTCAATTGTGGGGTTTCCTGTGCTTCTTCTTCTTTAACCCGCTTGGCTCCACACATCATAGTTTTTGAACTTGTTCCCACTTCCTCTTTGGATATGGATGCTTTCTTCTTCTTTGGAATTGTTGCAGACTTCACATATCTTGCCATTTCAATAGAGGTCGGCATTAATCACAGACATTCCTTCATTTCTAGTGCTTCATAGATCAATTGTGTCAAGGTAGAGCTTCCATTCAAAAATTTTTTATGGTCCCATTTCTTCTTTTCTTCAAATAAACGTTCTTGTATGTATGGCGTAAAGTTAACTTGGATCCCGATTTGCCTCATAGCATGAGATAGCAATTGAACTACAATCTTTTGAGGTTCTGTATATCTGTTTCATGCTTGGGAAACAGAAATGTTGATGCACCACACAGATTGATTCTTCAATATCCATCCTATTGATTTCCATAAAAGTCTTCTTTTTAGCATCGTGACATTCATGTTTGAGATTTGTCAATCCATATTGATTCCATCCAAAAGCTTTGTTGTTGAGCTAATGTGTAAATCAAACATGTTTCCATTCTCCAGTTTTATTCAGAACTATAGCTTCTGGTACTAAGGGCATATCCACTGCTGCTTGTAGCGTGTTCATTACCTGAGTACATCGTTGAAAATCTGGTAAATAAATTGGAAGTCGTAAAGACATGTCAATTCTTGCCCTTGTCCATACTTCTGTAATGCTTGGTAATCCATGTTGTAGAGTTTGAAAATCCTGCGATACCAATGGAAACTGATGGTCTCTGTCCATAATCTTAATTGTGGCCAAAAAGATGAGGTCTGCCACTGATTGGTCTTTGCAGAACCAATGATCTCTTGCCTTCGAAATTGATTCCAAAGGAAGAAGCAGTACCTCTTCCTCTTGCGTAGCTTCTAAATTAGGTGATGCCATTTGCACTTAAAGCACAATCAATGTAAGAGTGATTGCATGACTTATTTCCAACTAATCTCCATGAATCAAACAATTCTCCCAGTGACTTGTGTTGTCCTTCCCCCGTGGGTGTGAGAAAGGTAGTACCTGGGATTTTTTTCCATTTATATATATTTTTTTTCTCTTATTTTTTTACTGAAAGAAAAAAAAATATTAGTGATTAGCCGAAGCTTAATTATTTTCCTTAAGGTTATTGTACAAGTTCTCTCCTATTCCCTTGGAGGCAAATATGCATCACTAATTAGTAGATGAAGAATTATGTGGCGAATGCATGGCCTCGTAATGTGGCCCTATTATGCACGTTCGAGGTGTATGGAACTCAAGATGTGTGCAAGAAGAAGTTGCTGGCGGGTTTGTAGATGACGATCATGATTTGGGTATCCAACTCAACTTTATTTTGTTGTTCTTGATTGCATCTTTTCTCCTGTTGTGCTTTGTGTAGCTGTCGTTTTGTGATTCTTCTTTGCTAGCCATTCATATCTTTGAGTTGCTTTCGTTGAGTACTTCTGTTTCTGCAATTTTGAGTCGTCATGTCTTTCTTGCTCCTTTGAATTTATTTCGGATGGATCCTTCTTTCGTACTGGTGTTTTCAGTTTAGTTTTCTTCATTGGCACAATTGATTTGGGTATCCATATTTGCATTCTAAAGGGTTGAGGAGCAATCAGTTTCTTTGGGATCCATAATTGCTATGATATGGAGATTTTAAGTTTTCCATAACTCCTAGCTCTTGTCTAAATTGATCTTATGTTGAGGTCCATGTGTGAGTATGGGAATCAATTTTTCAGCCCATCGTGGACATACTTCCAAGTTGAAAAGATAAGTATCCGACAAATCATCTGGCACTCCTATGGGAGGTTCTCCATGTGTCATCCTAGATAGGTGATCAGCACAGATGTGTGTGTTTCCTTTTTTGACTACTACTTCAAAATCAAATTCCATTAACAATAGAAACAATCGTACTAGTCATCTGGTATTACATGGCTTATTGATTAGATACAATAGAGCCTGATGATCAATGAAAAATTTGATTTTTTTTGCCAATAAGTAGTGTCTAAATTTATTCACTACATATACCATTCCTAAGCCTTCTCGTTCCATAGTGGTATAATTACGCTCTACTTGGTTTAATATCTACTAGCATAGGCTATAGGGTGGTCTAACTTTTTGGTATCTGCTGGTTGTGCTAAGATGCAACCAATGGTAAACTTGGAGGCATCCACATGAATATGAAATGGTTTATTCCAATCTAGTACTCTTAAAATTGGAGATGAGCTCAAGAAACTCTTTAATTCGTTGAACGCCTTTTTACAGTCTTCTGTCCAAGTAAACTGAGTCAGCAATCCATAAAGAGGCCTCACAATTATGGCATACATGTGAATGAATCTACGATAATATCCATAATGTCCCATAAATGCTTGTACTTCTTTAGCGGTCTTTGGTCTTGGAAAATCCAGAATTACTTTGATTTTTTCTTTATTAGTGGAAATTCCATTCTTAGAGACAATGTGCCCTAAGATCTTTCCTTGTCGAACCATGAAGACACATTTTTCCGGATTAAGGCATACTCTATACTGACAACATTTGGCAAATATTTTTCTTAGTTTTGGGATGTGTTCTGATCTTATAGCTGAATAGGTACATAAATCATGCACGTATACCTCCATACTTTTTCTCAACAATTCCTTGAACACGTGGCACATCAATCTATGGAAAGTGGTTGGGGCATTAGTTAGACCAAAAAGGCATAACCCTAAATGCATAGACTCCCCATTCGGTTGCAAAGACTGTCTTGTATTGGTCTTTAGGAGCAATGGCTACCTGATTATATCCTGAGAAGCCATCAAGAAAGCTATAGGCTTCCTTACCTGCAACCCTTTCCAACAGATGATTTGTGATGGGTAATGGGTAACTATCCCTTATGGTAGTCACGTTTACCTTTTTAAGGTTAATGCATACTCTTAATTTGCCATTCTTTTTGGTACTACCACTAAAGGTGACACCCATTCCCTGTGTTCAATTTCATAAATGAAGCCTGCATCCAATAATTTATCTATATCCTTCTTAATTTTTGCCGAATAAACATCATTACAGGTATATGGTCTTTGTTTGGAGGGCTTGGCTTCTGTTGTCATAGGGATTCTATGAGCTTAAATAGAAGTATCTACACCTTTTAAGTCCTTATAAGTCCATGCAAAGACATCTCGATACTCTCTTATAAGTTGTATTAATTCCCGTTCTTCCTTCGGCGAGACATCTTGTCCTATGAAAGTGCATCTCTCTTATCTTTCTTCAATAGCTACTACAATCTTCTTGGTCTACTCTTTATTTTCGTATGCTATCCCTGGTGGCGCTTCTCGTTTTGGCATATGAATAGCAATCTTGCTCTCCTCTACATCATATTTCTTGAAATGCTTAGGTACCTTGAATTTGTCTTGAGGTGTGCTATCTTCTTTCTCTTTTTCTATGTTTGGTTCGCCTATTACTAGTTGTAGTGCATCTTGAGTCACATCTAGACTAGGTTCAATCTCTTCCTTCCTTTTCCTTTCTTCCTCAATATGTTCCAGTTCCATTTCTATACTCTCATAATCTTCATTCCATTCTTTTTCAATTACTTCTCCTTCATCTGCTTCTTGGAGAATGGTCATGTATAGATTTACATCATATCCTTGCTCATCTATGCACTCATTCATAGTTATTACTTCTTCATTTACGCATACGTCCAGGGTGGCTAAAATCTCCATCCAACCATGGGGTTCGGATTCTTCATCTAAGAATATTTGAGGCATGTAGGCGAGATCTTCTATAGGTCTAGATGTTCCTTGTCCTGGCTGCCATCTTTGTCTCCTTTCTTCTTCCCTTTTAGCTGCCTTACACATCCATAGGTGAGTATCTTCGTTCATCCATGGTTGACTACTAGATCCTACACTATGAATGGATAAATTATTGTCTTCCTTGTGTATCGGGTTCCATTGCAGAGGAGGGACATCTTGATAACTATAAGTATCAATATTTATCCTAGTCATCATTCCTCCGTGCTGCAAGTACACTACGTCTTTTCCCCAGTCTTGCACTACCTTGAGTTGTCTCATGAAAGGCCTTCCAAGTATCATCTCATAATTGCTAGCCTTTTCATATTGACATATTGCTAAGGTGTGCTCAAATTTGACTCCACAAGTGGTAAACACTGCTTTTTCCAATAATCCTAAGGGTCGCTCCATGTGTCCATTTGCCATTTGAATCTTCATTCTGGTAGGTCATAAAGCTGGCTTTCCCCATTTCTCCCATATTTCTTTGGTAGCAATTCCTACTCTAGCTCCTGAATCTAATATGGTTTTTGTTGTATATCCTCTATAAGTGATAGGAAGGCATGTATTTCCTTCATCTCCCTCAGTGAAATCTCTAACTTTATCAATTGGGATTTTAACATTAGCTACTTCCTCTCGCATCTCGCTCTTGTCTGACTTTGTCTCTAACTGGATGGTGATTTTCTCTCTCAATTGAGGCTTCGCTTTCAAGAGTTCTTCTAGAGTCAGAGTACATGGGATTTTTACTTTTTCAAGGTGTTTTACTATGTCGGAGGTTTGGATTGATGGGTTCTGCTCCTTTTTCCCCACTGAGGGAACATGATATAATTCAGAGTTATGTTCATACTCCCCCATATAGTTTGGTAATACATTCACACTGTCTTCATCATCTTTGTTGTTGTCAAGTTGAGATGATCTTTTTGGGTTTAATTCAAGGATTGACAATTCAAGATCGCCTACTGCTTCTAACTCCTCAAAAGGTGGGTCAATTCCTTCTGTTTTCTTCCATCTATCTTCTTGGACTCTTGCCCATAAGTCTCTAGGCCATTCCGTGTCTACTTTAGGGATTACCGATCCTTCTTCTTTACTTTCACAACAATTTTCTTCATAGTTCTCGTTTTTCTTCCCTTCCCTATGATGACTAGGTGCTACACATTCTTGAAATTCTTTTTCGGGAATTCTTGCGCTGGGTAGGGGCTGAACAGGTTTTTTTAAGGTTTGTTGAGCCACTTCATTTAACTTCTTACATATCTCCAATCTTTCTTTCTCTAAGTCACCTCTTGGGTATTCTCTATCATATTGCTCAATGGTTGGGCCAGTCTTTATTCGTGCTTGATATGCTTTAATCCACATGGATAACTCTTCTGGCATTGGATCGACTAAAACTGATCCTGCCTCTTGTTTCTTATGCTTTTCTATCTCCTTGTTAGGGTTTCCTTTAGGCTCTTGTTTTTCCTCTTGGCTTTGTTTATTATTCTTGTTCTCTAACTTTTGTTGCAGTCTCTTATCTTTTATCTTTTGTCTACGAGTCTTCCATCTTTGGGTTCTTCTAGACTTAGCACTTTTCCCAGACTCTTCAGAATCTGCCACTGCTTGTGTTGTGGGATTTGATTCTTTAGTTTGGTGATCATTTTCTTTGGATTTCTCCGAGGTCTCTCTTGCTTTTGCCCTAGTTATGGCTTTCAATGTCACAATATATTCCTTATCACTCCCTGATGACTCTACCACTTCTATAACATTTATTTGTGCAATGGGATTGATTTTATTGGGATTTTTAGGGAAATCGCTAAAAAGGTGTTCCTTGCCACAATCACCGTAGTAACCTTCCCAAACTCTCTGATGTGGTGGTGGGTTAGGCAATGTACACTCTCTGATAAAGTGATCACCTCCGCATCTATGACATGGTCCTCTAGGGGTAGGTGGTCTATTCATTGGTCGTGGTAGTTTGGAGCTCTAGGAGCAGTGTACATTAATGCCACATAGTCCTGATCATATTCGTAAGAGCTATCATAACCATCCAATCCATATGTATTTGATCCATAGTATTGTCCATACTCAGTCATAGTATTTTCATAGGTGGAATAACTTCCCTGACTAAGGTCATATAATTGATCATAAGTCTCAGTACTAGTCAATGGGGTGGCTGGTACTATTGCTCTTTTAGGATTCTCTTCAATTTGAGTGATTTTCACTGGGACAACATTATGAGGGTGAGGTGGTTGTTGTCCTAGCACTGGTTGAGGTTGATTGTATCCTTGATATGCATATGGCCGTGGTGCAGGTGCTTGCTGCTGGTATGAGGGGTATCTATAGGCTTCTCCTCCTTGATCTCTCAGGGGGTATCCATAAGGCCTAAAATGGTGGTTGTGTAGGTCTCGGTTGTCGATTGTAAGGACAATTCTCCGTACTGTGATTTGTGTACCTTTGCTCTATGCTATAGTAATGAGTTGGACCCCGGGTGGGTGGTATGTTATAGGCATAAGGAGGTGGTGGGACTACTCCCATATTGCACATGTGAGAAGGGTGGTCACCTCCACAATGAACACATCTCCTGAGCATAGGCACTCTCATAGGGTTGTTGGGATAATTTGTTTGTCCTGGAGCATTCAGCTTCTTAGCCACTAAATCATTCATCTCTTTTACACTGTTCCTGGGATTGGAAGTACTGCTAACACTATCCTCACTCTTAACACTTCCTTGAGGTATTTTTAAGTCTTCCACTAGATTAGCCTCTAGATCGATACACTCCTTCATACATTCTTGTAAACTTTGGACTCTCTTCACATATACTAATGATCTCAATGACCCATTCACCAATCCTTCCAAGAAAAATGAGACCATTTTATTTTGAGTGGGCCTCTCCTCTGCAGGACATCTATCCACATATTGCTTGAATTGTCTCGCTGCTAACCTCATTGATTCCGTAGGTGACTATTTGAAACTATGGAGTAATGATGAAGAGTTGTTTTTTATTCTAGTCTTGGTGAATTCCTCAATCAATTCGTGATATACTTGTTCCATGTTTTGAAAATTATTAGGATGTAAGGGTTGGAACCATGTTAAGGCCGTGTCTGTAAGGGTTAGGCCAAATGATTCATATTGGATCAAGAAGTCTTCCACTTGTTTAGCTCTCACCACTTCCTTGAATTTAGCAATGTGATTATATGGCTCACTAGAACCATTGTAGTGGCTTCTCATGCATTTGGCAACTTGAATTAGTCTTAGTCTTCTTCCAGGTTCAGGCGGTCTTGGCATTATAGGGAAAACTGTTCGTCCTATTGGTATGCCTGGATCTCTTCCTACTAGTCGTCTCTCAGGAACAAGAATCATATTTCTTGGTTCTGCATTTGTAAGGGATCGATAGTTGGGATTATCACTAGGTGTAGGAAATTGGACTTGGGGTCTAACCGGAATGCTCTATTGTTGTGTCTGCCCTAAATGCTGATAAGATGAATGTTGCTGAGTTCCTTGGGGATTTTGCAAAGTAGTGGCTTGATCTCTAGGTGGGAATACAAGGCCTCAGTGCTCTTGGGCACACACGCCTCCGAAAAACTTCGGGGAGTTAGTGATATACACCTGAACACAGACCTCACTTTAGATGGGCAAGTTCACGCGGAAACTCTGAGTCATGCGGCGGACCTCAGGAAACGCAAACAATTACTGTCGCAAACGATGATGTGACGACGAAGATGATGCCAGAAATTCAAAACTCAACTCTGCGGACATCCATAGCTCTGATTCTTGTCCAAGTACGTAACATGAGAGGGGTTTTCGGGATCTTGTAACTCATAGATGGTGGCTAGGTTGGTCACTTCTTCCCATAATGAAGAGTTGGTTTTAAGTAAATGATCCATTGCATTTACCATGTAGACATCCATTAAGGAGTCGTCTTGGGGAATCAGGTCTCCTCTCCAAACCCTAATTACAATGGACTTCCCTCTAGGGGTTGACATCTCTTCTTCTTGTCCCTCTTCATCAAGGTTTTGGGCATTACCTTCTTCCCTTTGCTCGTTGATGCTTTCTGGATGCTCCGTGACTGCATACAGAATCCCTCTTTTATCCACATAGAATCCTCCCACTTACTTGACTGCTGGTCTAGGGACTATGTGAGCATCTCTGGCTTTCTTCAGCCTAGCCACTGATCTTTTCAAGTGGTCATGTTGATTGGTGTTCACATATTCTAAGGAGGTTCTGTACTCTCCCTCAATGATAGATGTTAGGCTTGCTATTGGTACAGAGCTGTGCATGTCCTCTGAGGCCATAATGGTTTCTTCTTCAGATTCACTCGAGGTTTTGGAATAATGGGAATGAATAATAAGCTCGGCTACACTTCCTACAGATGATACCACACTCCTTCTGTTTCCTAGGACTCTTGCCGATCTCAAGGTCATTCACGAATAGCTCTATTTGAGTCTGGAAAAACCTTGGCTCCAAGTACTCTCCTCAAAATCTGTAGATATGTATGTATTTTTTTCTTAATTTGGACTCTCCGAGATGAGATATCACTTAAATTCACTAGCATGACACACGACACTTGTTGTTCATATGACACTCGACACTTGCTAAGTATCGTGATACTTGCTGTTCAGACGACACTCCACACTTGCTGACTATCGTGACACTTGACTCACGATACCTCGATGTCATGAAACTTGGTCAACCTCAGGTATCACGACACTTGGTCAACGAAAGATATCGTGACACTCAACCTTGGGAGGTCACACCACCTGGAAGTCGCGACACTCGACCTTGGGAGATCACGACACCTGAATTTTTTCACACATCAGCAAATATTTTAACAATCCATATTAATGTATGTGTGACATCTGTTACATGTCATCTTCCTATTTCCCTTGATTTAAATGGAAATTTTAGCACAAAGACTTGATCAGATCACCTCACCAAGCTACCGCAATCTCCCTTCAACCGACACCTGCTATTTCTAACTCCAAAAGCCTCGATATCAGCTCTGCGACACTTGCCATCTGTGCACTCATGGTACTTGCTAAGAAACAAGTAATTTCAAAATGGCTTCCGTTTGGCTTTTAAGCCTTTGTAGGGTGCAAAAGCTGGAAAGGGCTGAAAGAAAAAGAACTTGAAAATTGTACCTACGCACCTATCCTAACTCTCTCTCTAACTCACTTCTCTAAACTAACAACTCACTACACACACTCCAAAAGTGAGAAGTAGTAAGTGCAGATGAAAGTGACTTACCAAAGAAGAGAAATTCACAACTCCTCTACTCACTTCAATGCTAAAAGCTTTCACCATCACACAAATGCCTCGGTTTGATTCAATATTCCCTGGAAATGGTGCCAAAAAATGTGTGTACCTAGGTATCGACTTAGGGACTTGAGGAGAAAGAGATTGTACCTCAATCCCCTATAAGTGCATATAGTAGGGATTCACACTTTAATTATCAATCCAAGAAGTACCATAACCTAGCGGAGGGTATGAGTTGAGGACATGCATTCAAATGATGGTCAATGCAAATGTGAACTAACAAGGTGCAAACAAGTATAAACTATCACATTCAAGCTTTCATGGTTGGCTATGGTGTCACGACACTTAGAGGAGTAGCCAACAGTAAATCAAGCTTTTCTCTCAGCTCCGAACTTGAAATATAGCGAATAGAGGGTTCATTTCAAAGCTCTCGAGAAGACGCATCGAATGGTTGCCTTTTCACTTGATTGTGACACTTTTACTTCAAGCTATGAGCAAAATATTGAGCCGGTTGGGAATGACCTACCTATGCTTCAACACTTCCTACACTTTTCACACACATTATCAACAACAAACAAGCACTACCATGGATAGACAACACTTCAAAGCACTCTTTTCAAGTCACATACATGCATGCAAGCTCACAAGGAAGAAGATACAGAGAGGAGAAGACACAAATTCGAAATTATGTGCTCTTCATTCTCACAATGGCAAAAAATCTTTACAAAGAGTCACAAAATGACTTATATACTTGTGCCCTGAAAATGGTCCTTTCACACAAGAGACCGGCACTTTATTGACTAAAGGACTAATTCCCTACTAATTTACAAAGGTAATGATACAAATATCTATGGGTATGCATCTAGAGGACTCCTCTAGTGCATTTACATTGGAAAATATATTACAACGTGACTATGTTACAAAAATAAAGTGTCCGCATCGAAAAACTTTTGGGGCCCTTCTTTTTCTCTGTATCTCTCCTCTTCTTTACTTTGCAACAAGGACCTTGTTACCGATGTGGAGGTGACCATTTCATAGGGAATGTACCTTGCCTTACCAGCCATCAAATAAGGTTTGTGAAGGATATTGTAGTGATTGTGGAAAGGAGCATTTATTTAGGGATGTCCCAAAAACCCTAACAAGACGAATCACACCACTCAAGTGAACGTAGTAGAAGAGGTAGAGTCCTCTCGAAGTGACAAAGAATATATGGTACCATTGAAGACAATTACAAGATCAAGAGCTAAAGAAGGTCTAGAAGGGTTAGATTCAATTATTCACGAAACCAACAAACCAGAAACACCGATGCCTCAAGTAGTGATAGATTCGGAAGAATGTGAAGAAAGTTCTAAGGTAAAACAGACTCAAAGATGGAAAGCCCGACGAGAGAAACTGAGAAACAAGTGGACTCAAAAGAGGGAGGAAGAAAAGAATAAAGAGGAATTGGATCAACCTGCAAATCCTACAACTAGAAAGGGTTTCAATACCGTAGAGAAAGAGCAACATAAACAACAAGTGAGGTCGGTACTATCTGATCCCATGCCTAAAGAGCTAGCCATGTGGATAAACGCATATCAATCTAGGATCAAATTAGGACCAAGTGTGGAACAACACAAAATGAGCTATCCGAGAGGGGATTCGGAAAGATAAAGGCTAGAAATCTATAAAAAAATTGATCGAAATAGCTCAAAACACATTGGAGAAACCTATACAAGACCTTCCGAAAACAAGAATACCTGATAGAGAGTTTCAAGAAGGTTTAGAAGCACATGACCATTCAGAAGGTAGAAGGATTGAAGAGAAAGCTGAAAGTGTAGCCATTGAAAACCATGAAAGAAGTTCTATGATCCCTGAAGTAGAAGGTAATTGGCCTGAGGATCTATGGGCTAGAGTCCAGGAGGAGAGATGGAGAAAAACCGAAGGTATTAATCCGCCTTTCAAAGAGTTGGATGTAAATGAGAACCTAGGAAGGATGAATCATGAAATAAATTGTGAGGAAAGTTCGGAGGAAGTAGAAAGCATAAACACGCTACCTAACTACATGGGAGAGTATGAGCCGAATTTAGAACTTTACCATGCCCCAACAATAAGAACAAAAGGAAAAGTAATTTCTAGCAACACGTCAGACATAGCACAGAAGCTAAAGGAGACGAAAGTGCAGTGCTCTATCACTCTGGAAGAATTACTGAAAATCATACCACAAGTATGGCCTAGATTGGCCAAGGAACTCATGCAAAAAGAAGTAAAGGTAGTCAATAAGGAGGCCAACAAAGATGCACATAGAATTCAAATCCTGATAGATAAAGTGGGAGACTTCAATGAAGGAGATGAAGGTAACACATGTCTACCCATTACTTTCCAAGGTTACACCACAAAAGCAATCCTAGAAACAGGAGCTGGAGTAGGAATAGCCACAAAAGAAATATGGGAGAAGTAGGGAAAACCAACATTACGACCCACAAGAATGAAATTACAACTAGCTAATGGTCACACTGAAAGACCCCTGGCGTTGCTAGAAAATGTGGTGCTTACAACATGTGGAGTAGACTTTGAGCACACATTAGCTATTTGTCAATTTGAGAGAGCTAGTAATTATGAAATGATCTTGGGAAGACCATTTATGAGACAACTAAGGGTAGTGCAAGACTGGGGCAAAGATGCCGTATATCTGCAACATAGGGGCACCATCACGAGAATAAACCTCCATACATACGCTTATCAAGATGTCCCACCTCTAGTGGAATACTATACTAAAGAAGAGGACGACCTATCAATCCATAGTGTAGGATCTTAAGACCAATCCTGGATGCATGAAGACACCCAACTATGGATGTCTAAGGCAGTTAAGAGGGAAGAAGAAAGAAGACTAACATGCCAATGAGGTTGTGGAATCTCTAGGCCAGTAGAGGATCCAACATATATGCCACAAGTGTTTCCGGATGAAGAGTTCGAGCCCCACAGATGGATGGAGATATTGGCCACCTTAGATGTGTGTGTCAATGAAGAAGTCGTGACCCTAAATGAGTGCATAAACAAGGATGGGTATGATGTAAGTCTATACATGGTTGTACCACAAGAGACAAAGGAAGGAAAATGGATAGAGAAAGAGTGGACAGAAGATTATGAAAGTATAGAAATGGAACTTGAGATTGAGGATGAAGGACTTCAGTTAGAGGGAGAACATAAATAAACTAGTGTCGGAAACATTTCCTCCCTAGAACAAAAAGGAAGTCAAGAGAAGATCAATTCAGAAGAGACTAGTTGGGAAGAGAATACACCACAAGAACAATTTGAAGTTCCTAAACATTTTAAAAAATATGAAGTGGAAGAAAGGAAAATTGCCATCCAAACGACAAGGACAAGAAGGAATAGCATATGATAATAAAGAACAGACTAAAAAAGTCACTGTGACTATAGAAGGAGAAGAGGAAAGATGCACCTACATAGGGAAAGATGTGTCGGAAAGCAAAGAACGAGAACTTATAGAATTGATTCAAAGTTATAGTGATGTATTTGCTTGGAGATACAAGGATTTGAAAGGAGTGGATCCCTCTATTTGTTCACATTGTATTCCCATGACTCCTGGCGCTAAACCATCCAAACAATGACCATACACATACAATGATGTATACTCCACCAAAATTAAGGAAGAAATAGAAAAATTATTGGTAGAAGGATTCATTTATGAAATCGAACACATAGAATGGGTGTGGTAGCAATACCCAAGAAAAATGGAAAACTTAGGGTATGCATCAACCTCAAGAAAGTTAATGCAGCCACCATTCGAGATAGTTACCCTTTACCCATTACAGATCACCTCTTGGAGAGAGTGGCAGGCAAGGGAGTTTATAGCTTCCTTGATGGATTCTCTGGTTACAATCAAGTTGCAATTGTTGCAGAGGATCAACACAAAAGTGCATTTGCCATAGAATGGGGAGTGTATGCTTTTAGGGTTATGCCATTTGGACTAACCAATGCACCAACCAACTTCCAGAGATTAATGTGTCATGTCTTTAAGGAATTCCTTAGGAAAAGCATGGAAGTATATGTAGATGATTTGTGCATGTATTCCTCACAACGAGTGGAGCACATACCCGAGTTAAGGAGAATTTTTGAAAAGTGTAGACAATACAGAGTCTATCTAAACCTTGAAAAATGTGTCTTCATGGTGAGACAAGGAAAAATTTTAGGGTATATAGTGTCTAAGAATGGAATATCCACAGATGAAGACAAGATCAAAGTCATTCTAGAACTACCTCGACTGAAAGCAGTGAAAGAAGTACAAGCATTTATGGGACATTGCAGATACTATCGTAGATTTATCCACATGTACGCATAATTGCTCGACCTCTATACGGCTTACTAGCTTAGTTCAATTGGACTGAAGATTGTGAGAAAGCATTCAATGAGCTGAAAAGCAGGCTGAGTTCAACACCCATTCTAAAAGTGCCAAATTGGAAGAAGCCATTTCATATCCGAGCGGATGCTTCCAAATTTTCCATAGGATGTATCTTAGCACAATCCGCAGACAAAGGAAAACTCAATCACCCTATAGCCTATGCTAGCAGGGAACTCAACCAAGCCAAACACAATTACACCACAACTCAATGAGAATGATTAGGAATGATATAAGTGGTAAAGAAATTCCAACACAACTTATTGGCAAACAAATTCAAATTATTTAATTGATCATCAAGCCCTACTATACCTAGTCAATAAACCTTGTAACACGGGAAGAATAGTGAGATGGTTTCTTTTATTAATGGAATTTTATTTTGAAGTAGTGGTCAAGAAAGGAAACACACATGTCAGAGCTTATCGTCTCTCTCGAATGACGCATGGAGAACACCCAATTGGAGTAGCAGATGACTTGCATGACACCTATCTTTTTAATTTAGAAGTTTGTCCACAGTGGTCTGAAAAAATGATACCCACACTCACCCATGGACCAGGTCATTAGATTAATTCAAATAAAGCCCAACAATTATGGAAGACTAGGAATCTTCAGATTGTAGCAGGAAGTCTATACAACCATGATTCTAGTGGACTTCTATTGAGGTGTGTAGACGAGGATGAACAAGAAACTTGGGTAATACATGCCCACATAAACCCATGGAAGAAACATAGAAGTATCAATGGTATAGTACAAGAATTAAAAAGATTAGGAGTGTATTGGCCAGTAATGTAAGAAAACGTTCACACGCATGTAACGAGTTCTCCCACCTGCCAAGAAGAAAGACCTCAGGAGAACTCTATGCTATGCTATTCCACAATAGCACCTAGATGGATTTTGCCTTTAGTAAAATTCTTAAAGGAACATGAATACCCGGAAGGAGCAAGCCTAGCAAGAAAACGAGCTTTAGAGGAGCAAAGTAAAGATTATGCCCTTATAGGGAGACAACTATTTAAATGCGGCCAAGACAACTAGCTACGATTTTGTGTACATGAAGATGAGTATATCTATGTGTTGGAGATGGCCCATATGGTATATCTATGTGTACATGAAGATGAGTATATCTATGTGTTGTATATCTATGTGTTGTATATCTATGTGTTGGAGCAACTGGAGGTCATTTTTTGGTTGACAAAACTGCAAAAATGATTCTCTTCATCGGATTATGGTGGCCAACTTTATATCAGGATGCTACGACATATGTTCAGAGGTGTGATGTGTTCCAAAGAACAAAATATCCTATACAAAGAGATGAAATGCCACTGTGACCTATGATCAGTGCTAGAGCTTTCACTAAATGGGGTATAGATTTCATTCGACCAATTAGCCCACCTGCTAAAGGGTCTCATGCTGAATATAATAGTGGCCACAGATTATTTAACCAAATGGGTAGAAGCAAAGGCCACAAGGAAGAATGATGCAAAAACTACGGCCAATTTTCTCTTGGAAAATATATTCACAAGGTTTGGATTACCCATTGAAATCATGAGTGATCGAAACATGCACTTCATTAACAAAGTACTAGAAACTCTGATGAATGAATTCCTAGTAATTAATAAGAAATCAACCCCTTATCACCCACAAGCTAATGGACATGCCGAAAGTTCCAATAAAGTGCTATGTACTATTTTAACCACGATTGTAAATAATAAATGATTAGATTGGGATAAACAATTACATCATGACGTCTGGGATTTTTGAGTTGCGTATAGACCACTATAGGCACAACACCATTTAATCTTGTGTACGGTCACAATGCAATCTTACCAATTGATTTCTTGATTCCTACTCTCTGAGTAGCTGAGAAATATGAATGGATTGGACACGAAATGTCCCAACAATTGGATCAGATCAAAGGATTGCATGAGACTAGATTGCAAGCAATAGTAGGTATTTATGCGACCAAGAGGCGACAAAAGGTCTACTATGACTCCCATATTAAAGATACAGGACTCAAAGAGGGTGATTTAATCCTAGTATACACTTTGAAGCAACACGTGAAGAAGTTGCAAAAGCGAGGGCATGGACCATTGGTAATCAACCGTATTTCTACCAGTGGGGCAATAAACCTAGCCACCTTGGAGGGAGAAGTCCTACCAAATTGCATAAGTGGCTATCGTGTGGAGAAATATCTACAACCCTTAACGGACGAGATGATGTTTAGATTACTAAAGGCAAGGAACATAAAGGAAGAGGATGAGAGAATTAGAGAGGAAGCGAGGCTTGAATCATTGGAACACATCCGAAAATGAGAAGAATGGATGAGAGAAAGAGATGAAAGATATCACCAAGGAGAGGAACAAATTCCCATAGCCAACTATAGAGTGGCAGAAACTACGACTGTAAGACAACAAGTCAGATAACCCTACTTAAATCTAGGAGTCAGAACGGAGGAATACCACTTAGTAGATGCATTGATTGATACCGAGGTGGCATTAAGTTGCATACACTTTTCATTAGCTAGACAATTGAGTGCGTTACTCAATCCAACTAAGGCCTACATGGTGGGCATATGAGGAAACACCATTGATTGTGCAGGAGAGGTCAGCCTATCTCTACACATGGGTAACAATTCAATGCATCAAAAGTTTTTAGTCTATAAAGATGACGACCTAGTGGAAGAGCTACTTCTAGGTCAAGAATGGATATACAAATTTGAGGTAACAATCCAATTAGCCTTAGGCTACATATCTGCGAAGATTGGACACAGAGAAGTCTTTAGTTTACTAGATGAGAAGCCTCTAAAGATGATCGGTCTAAAGTATAACAATGTCGAATGTGTGTATGCATGTGTTTCCACTCTTGTCTCAAGCCCATAAACCCCTACTCTCATTACTCATGATACTCAACTCAGCCCGTCCTCTCAATTTAGCCAATCGGAGGGAACAAGTGAGGATCATATTACATATAAGCGACTAGGAGCCCAACCACCAAAAGTGGATTTGCCTCCAATTCATTCGCCAGTAAGAAGAAGGATGCACCAAATATGGATTCGCAAGAGTCAATTGGACAACTACAAATCTCAAGTAAAGGAGAACCCAAAAGGAATTCAATTGAAGGCAACATCGACCTGAACCATCGATCAAAGATGGATCCACACATGTAGTGCAAGGATGGATACCAAAGATATTGAAGGCAGCTCAAACTTCAAGGAATCAAATATGGATACCCAAGACAACAATCAAGATCATCAAGGAGCAGCCTCCAAATTTACTTAGAGATCCAAGGCAATACAATCAACTTTTTCGGAGACAAAGAACTCCCTGGAAATCGATGCCACCAATGGAACAAGTAGAAACTCCTATGCAAAAGCGGTACGAATGGAGAGTGAAAAAATAGCAAAACCGACTACCTCCAGCAAATGTAAGAATCTTCAACAAGGACATTCAAAGCACGAAAGCTAGGAAAATGTGGATTCCAAAGTCAGAAATAGCATCACCAATGATCAGAGCAGGAAATTCCTCTTGCACTCATGATGAGTCCTATGTGCCTCAAGTAAGCATAATAGGGCCACCTTACAAGGCCATGCATTCAACACAGTAGCATCTTTGTACTACTAATTGAGCACATTTCCCTCCTTGGGAATAGGAAACATCATGTATAGTAAACGAATGAATAAAAACGCTTTGGCTAAGACCTTAATATTTTTTGTTTTCATTGCAGCTTAAGAAAAAAATATAAGTTTATGAAAAGAATAGGTACTATGTTCCTTATACACTATATGAGCGGGGACACAACAAATGGAGAGAACGATCGAAACACCAAGACAACTTACTTCAAGTTTGACACTAATCATTGAATCCTTCAATTGCAGATGGCTTCCTCTAACTATGAAACGACACATGAAGCATCCTTTGATTTTGATGCCACTCATGAGGCTGAAATATTAGAGTTTCCTTTGGAATCAACTATTAAGGCCTGAGGACACTGGTTCAGAGATGACAACCCAACAAGTGAGCATTTATTTCTCATCACTATAAAGATAATGGATAGATAGCATCAATTCCCAATGATGACTCAAGACTTTAGGATCTTGCATGATATGCCAAGCATAGTGGATGTGTGGACACAAGCTGGAATTGGGGCCTATTTGAAGCTTCCTATCTACAAACTAGACTTTCAAAGGTGCACCCGTCATGAATACTCTGCATCCTACACTTGATAAGCCATCGGTCCCTAAAGTTGTGGTATTAGATCATAATGGGGAATCTCAGACTATCTGCTTCACACATGAATTGATCAAGACAACATTTGGCTAGACCGTGGATGGTCTTACCGATCTTAAGGATGAATGCCATTAGGCAAAGAAAAGAACTTTCTTGGATATCAATAGAATTGATACTGAAGAAGAAGTGAGACTTGTGCATCAACACTTCTGTTTCCCCAATATGCATTGATATACAGCTCTAGAGAAGGTGGTTGTACAATTGTTATCCCATGCAGTCAAACTAATTGGGAACCAGATCAATCTGAGCCCATACATTCAGGAGCGGATATTCAAAGCTAAGAAGCAGTGGGGCCACAAGAAATTCTTAAATGGAAGCTCTGCTTTGACATTGCTTATCTATCAAGCATTAGACATGAAAGACTGTTTATTGCCTATGATCTCAAGTGCCAAAATGGCAAAATATGTGAAGGCTACCACTGTACCAAAGAAGAGGAACGGTGCAACCCTAGTGGAGGAAGTTGGCACTAGCTCAAAAGCAACCATGAGAGGTGCAAAACGAGCTTGAATGGCTGAAGCATCACAAATCCCACAGTCCAAGAGAATACATGAACTTCCGAGGGTACCATTAGCAACAACACCGGCCATCACAAGCAGAGATCTCTCCACCGTGTTAGAAGCCACACATGTTTATATGAGAGTTCAAGTCAACCTTACGGTAAAAGGCCACCAGTGCCATCAGGCAAGTAAACAAAGATCATCACAAGTAGCAAAGAATGCATCTCAACAAGAAAGATATAAAGAATTGGGGTTAAATAATTCAAGTTCAGATAATGAATCATCACAAGATCATGACACACTCAACACTGATATACAAATGGACGAACATGTGGGAGAAGAATGGGAGGAATGGGATCAAGTCCAATGGGCAGTGGAAAAGGAAGATGAGCAAGGAGCACAAACCTAGTCTCTGAATGAAGCATCAATAGAAAGAGGACATGTCATACAATTGAATGAGCAAACAAGGATATCTCTCAAGGAAACGTCACCTCCCAAGTCCAAAACAATGGTACATCCAAAGTTGGAACCAACCATCACCGAGGTACAAGATGAACAAGAACCGGTATTACCTATCCGAGTCGTTGTTGGACCATCACCCTTGGACGTGGTGGTCGACTCTCATAAAATGCCCTCTCAGGAATTGGCAATACAAGAAACCACCAACCCCATTGAGATGACTGAACCGAGCATTCACCTGCATATAAGGCATCCGCACCAGGAAACATTACATGTGGCACAAGGCAAAGATGTGCAAATAGGGGAGGAACCAATTATATCAAAAACTTGGTTGAATGTCGATGTAAACCAACTAAAGCCTATAGTCAGAAGCATGATTGACACGGCCATGACTGCTCAAACCCTCTTGATGGATGGGGAGAAGGAAAAGGCAGAATTATTTGAAGCAAGAAGTCGATTCCAGAATATAAGTGAAGAGCTCTCTGCCAAGAATATAGCCATTCAAAAAGAACTTGCTCAGAAAATAGAAGACTTGGCAAGCAAGAGAGAAGAATGCACTCGTGTCCAGGAGGAAAATGTGTTGCTAAAAGACAAATTATAGGAAGTGACTACATCTATCTCAGAACTTGAGGTTGAAGTGAAGACATTGAAAAAAAACAATCAATGTATGAAGCGAAAAAAATAAGGATGATCAATCGTAGCAAATTATTAGAAAATCAGATTAAAGTGTACATGGACGAAGCCGACAATCTACGTATGAGGAATAAAGAGTTAATGAGCTCTATTTTGTTGAATCAGCCATTGGAAAGCACTGATGACACAAGAGTGCAAGAGTTGCAGGCAAGGTTGTCAACAATGGAAGATCAACTTACACAGGAGAAGAGAAAACAAGGCGAGTTAGAGACCAAATATAAAGCAGAGGCCAAAACATGGGGACTTAAATGGAATGAAGCAGTACACAAATACATGGAGCAATGTAATGAGGATGTTGATCAGGTAAAGGCCATTTGTGAAGAAAAGGCAAAAGTTGAAGATGAGCTCAAGGCTAGCAAAGAACACAATGAAGAGAAAGACAAAACTATAGCAGAGCTCGGAGCACTATTAGAACAGGCCAAGAACTTGGGGACACCAGTAGTGCAACCATCCACGATGGCTACTAACGAGACTGAGGTATGCCCTCTTTCTCCCCCAACTGTTCATTCACCAATAAGGGAACCAACTATAGAGGAATATGATGATCATCCAATGCCATATACTGCAGAACTAAGTCAGAAAGAACGGGCTCTACTGGTGTCTTGACTTAAAGAAAATTTTGAAAATGAAGTTGTAAAATTCATGAAAGGGGCCCATATCAACAATAAAGATCTACATGTGATAATGAAACCCTTCAACCTCCCGTATGGAATAATGAAAGAACGAACCCAAAGATACATCAAGAAGACTAAAGGAAAGGATCTATAGGAGAAGCTAAATTTTAAAGCAACCACTTTTAATTATACTCAATAGGAGTTCGAAGTTGTCGAACCCATCTAGAGGAGAAAGCTTTTGGAGAAAAATCCAACATTGTGGGTGCACTGGCAAGAAGCACCATATTTACTCCAAGTTAATCCGGCTTTTTGTCTTATGCCACATCGACGATACTGGCTTGAATTTTGGGAACTACAAAGTCAAGGTAAATTGAATAAGCAGTGGCTCAATTTTCCCTTACTCCTAAGCCCGTCCATCGAAGAGTACATGGTCACAACCATGGAATTTTGGTTATCCCGATATGCAAAAGTTCCTGACCTAACAATCAAGCTAACGAATAAAATACTCAACATGATTCTAACAGTACTCCAAGTCTTCAAGCACGTAGAATATACATTTTTGAATTTTATTGGCATTAATAAGGGAACAAATATTTTGGTATTTTATCTTTCTATCATGCTGAGCAGACTAACTATTATGGCCTACTACTCGTGGCTAATGTTTTTACCCAGCAATTATATGCAGACCTTTGACAAAGCATTCTTCACAGGTTTTTTTGAAATTGATTCAGAAGTATTCTTGAAGATGTCCAATAACTTGAATGCAAGGCTAATAGCTTATGAATTAAGCTTTTTTGCTGACCATCACCAAGCACCCCACAATGGTGTTAAGTCCGAACAATGGAAGCAACTATTGATTCGTGAAGCTAATCTCCTAAACAAAACAAAGCAAAAGATATACAAGACATACTCCCGTCGACTTCCAAAGCCTGTCAGGGATGACAGAGTTCAGGAGAGGGGACGTGTGGAAGGAGGGAGAGGAGAATCAAGCAAAAAAAAAGAAGAAGAAAACAAAAATAAAGACTATTCAATAAAAAGCACCACCCTCTATTCAAAGCCCCGCAGGGGCACGTATCAGGATTCAACGAGAAACACGGAAGACCCGAGCACAGCAGAAAGAAATAAAAGCTCAGCCCAATTGGATGCTCGAGAACTCAAATGAGGCGGAATAACTCTAGTGAAAGGTGACTAATGTCAAAGTCACCTTAGCTACTGGGTGTGTGCGGTCAGAAGAAATGAATGGGCCAACAGCAATGCACCAGGTCCCGAGTTATGATAGTTCCTTGGACACTGGTTAGACTACATCATTACGACTTCCACAGGAGCTGGTAGTGGTCAACTATAACAATGTTATCAACTAATAAGGAACCAAATCAACTACAGGCACAAAACTAGAGACAAGAAGCAAAGTCTATCAAGGGATGCCAGAGACAAAGAGGGGGAGAGTGTTGCAGAGTAAAGAAGCATAGGAAAAGGAGCCACAAAAATTTTCAAATTATGAGCTCCAATTTTCTTCTTCGAAGTCCAATGAAAACCTCAAAAAGCCATGTTAATGCACTAGAAGAGTCCTCTAGATGCATAAACCCCAAACATTGTATCGTAATCCTTGTAAAAGAGTAGCATTTTAAGGTTTCTATAATAAAGTGCCGGTCTCTTGTGTGAAAGGACCATTTTTAGGGCACATGTCTCAATCCTTGAGGTATGTGAACATAATACACAACCAATACTTTGAGGTGTGAAAGGTTGGGTTTCTTACCACACCAAGCTTCATATATGTGACTCCATGTACTCTTGAGGTTGGACACCTATTCATAATGTATATGGCTATATTTATTGCATCAGCCCAATAAGAATTAAACATGTTCATTTCAATTAACATAGCACAAGCCACTTCTACTATATATTTGTTCTTGCCCTCTACCACCCCATTTTGTTGAGATGTATACTTGCAAGTAAGTTGCCTTTTGATGCCATGATCATGAAGAAAGTCTGAAAATTTATTTGAAAAATAATTTGCCCCTTCATCCAATCTAAGGGTCTTTATATACTTCCCTATCTCCTTCTCCACTAGGTTTTTGAACCTCTTGAAGTTGTAAAACATCTCTGACTTTGTCTTCATGCAATACATTAAAAAAAAGCTTGAATGATCATCTATAAACTTGACAAAATATCCATTACCTCCAATGGATGGCTCCCTTGTCGGTTTGCATACATCTGTGTGTATGAGACTCACCACTTCATTGCTCACATGTAGTCCCTTCTTGAATGGCAATCTGCTTTGTTTCCCTAATTGAAAAGCATGGCACAAATTTTGTATATTCTGAGATGTAAAATAAGGTAGACCACTCAACAAGCCCCTCCTTTGCATGTCCTTCATCCTTTGTAAGTTTATGTGGCCAATTCTTTTATGCCACAAGTTGATCTCTACAATTTGATTATTCACAATTGACAAGTAGACAGTGTGAGCAGTTGATGGCTTTACCTTTATGGTGAAGAGTCCTCCATGCTTCTTTTCTTTTTCTATGAGCTTGTAGTTTTACATGGGGTCTTCAACAAAACATCCTTGATCATTGAACCTCACCTCATAACCTCTTTTGAGCATTTGAGCTACTGAAACCAAGTTCTTGGTGATGATTGGCACATACAAAAAATCCTTCAACACCTTGAATATTTGAAATCCATTCAATGGAACATCTCCCACATGTTTAATCTTGTGCACAATATCATCACTGCCTCTACATTTCCTTGAGTGGTTAGTTTAAATTAAAGAAAACATCTTAATTGTAACTCTTATGGTTGCTACAACCATTGTCTATGTACCATGTAAAATACTAATTGAGTATTTCACTTGAACCATACACTGTAAGCAAGCTATCACTTTTTGAAGTTCTTGTACTAGCATAATAACCTAACTTCCTTTTGTATCCCTGATTTGTTCCTCCTTTTGACCAACAATCTCTTGCATAATGGCCTAGTTTTCCATAAATGTAGCATTCACCATCTTGTTGGAGTTTGAGGTTTGTGGAATGATGCGAACAACACAAGGAAGAGGAAGACGCCTGGAGCACAACACACAACCGTTAGGGTTATAGGCGTATATACAAGCCGGGGAAAAGAACCTCCTAAAGAGGGAAAAAAGTGTGGGCGGTCCTAGTGTTTTCACACACATCACTATTTAAACATATAAGCAAATCCCCCCTTGGGAGTGATGTGATGAACAAGGAGCTAGCACTCTTGTATAAGGAAGTGCCAAGCTATGTGGAATCGATCCACAAAAGGAAGTAAGCCCAAAGCTTTGCAGAAAGCTCAAACTTCTCCCTAGGTAGAGCCTTTGTGAAAAGGTCTACAATGTTCTCCTGTGTGCACACATATGCCAAACTCATCTATCCAACGGAGAACCTCCCCCTGACATAATGATAGTGCACCTCAATGTGCTTAGTGCGAGCATGGAACATAGGGTTCCTTGCAACTACCAATGCACTCTAACTATCAGTGAAGATGGTGGTGGTAGAAGGCTAAACAACACCCAAATTAGTCATAAAGCATCTAATCCACACACACTCAACAGTCATTGTGAAAGCTGCCCCATACTGAGCCTCACAACTTGAAGTGGCCATAGTAGGCTACTTCTTGCTAAACTACGATATGCATGAGCTACCAAGCATGAAGCAAAAACTATTGGTGGACACACAAGTGTCATAGAAACTAGCCCAGTCAGAGTCAGAAAAAGCATGTAAATTTGGCAGTAGTGATCCCCCTTTGGGAAAACAATCCAAGTAGTTGGGTACCACTCAAGTAGTGAAAGATGCACTTAACCACCTGACAATGCTTGATGCCTATGCAATGCATAAAGCTGCTCATCAATGAGATAAAAAAATGAGTATTTGGTTGAGTAATGCATAAGTAAATCAAGCATCCAACAACCTACTGATAGAGAACAACATCAAATGCATCTCTAGCATCATGAAGACTCTATCGTAAACATGTTTCCATATGAGTGGAAATAGGTTTGCAGTCTTCAAGGCCAAAACACTACAATAATGTGTCAATATATTTTTTTTTACAGAAAGCTATTTTATCTTCCAGTGTAAAAGGATTACCATCAATAGTAGTTAGAATGATCTTACCAACCCTGATCGCTAGATAAGAGGAGTTTTTGGTGCATGTGACATTATTCCCTAGAGAGGAAGGCTAAAGTGAATTGAAGAAATTGCATTGTGAGGTTATATGTTTGGTTGCCCACTTTCAAAGTACCAAACATCTGAGTCTACTACAAACTTACATTGTTCATGAGAAGATGAGTCAATACTGCGATCAATAGTACATGCCCATTCTTCATTCTACAAAATATTAGCACACTCTGTTTTGGTTGTAGAGACCTCTACAACAACCATTCTGACCTCTTTTTTCTTTGCCTCTTTTGCACCTAGTTTTGGACAACTCTTTATGACATGATTTTTTCCTTTATAGTATTTGAAAACAATTTTTGTTTTTCTGATTTCTTCTTGACTTTTTCTTTCTTTTTTGCCTATGCAAAATTAGCAAATTTTTGCTAACTAATAGATGATCTCAATTTACCTTTGCTCTTCTAACTACCTAAGAAAGCTTGATCTGCAACATGCATAATGAACCTCTTCTACCTCAAATGATCTTTCTGCCATAAAATAGAGACTAACTCCTAAAATGTTAAGGCATTTGGATGGTCTTTCATCATGAATAGAAGAGTAGAATAAAAACTCTAATATGAACCTAGAAGACCATTCAAAACAGTCTACACAAGTGAATTGTCTAGCAAGACTTCATGAGTAGAAATCAAGTGTTCCTTCAAACCTTTTATCTTTGTCAAAAAAAATGTCCATAGAATCTCCTTCCCTAATATGCTCACTCTCCAACTATTTTTGGAGGTAAGCAACAAGAGCCCCATTTCTTGGATGATATAAGGTGATAAGTGTATCCCAAGCTTCCTTTGTTGTTTTGCATGAGCAAATGAGAGGAATAATGGCATGTTTGACAGACGAAGTTATCAATGCATGTGCCTGATCATCTGTGCCATCCCATCAAAGCTGCTCTTCAGTAGGTGCAATAGGAACTGTAGCACGAATAGAAACATGAAGATCATCATCTTCAACACCATCTCCATCACCTTCAATAATTGTATGTGTAGATGTAGTAGATCGTCTTTCAACAGCTTGCACAATATTTGACAGTCCTTTTGTGACCAATACATGATGCATCGTATATGCCCATAATGGGTAATTGGTACCATCCAACTTATCCTCAATAGCCAACATATGGAATGCATCATTGCTTTCATCCATGGACATTGAATAAAATACCTTGATGTAGAAAAATGACTATATCTCAAAAAGTTGAACATAACTACCCCGTTGAATTCTGCTAAATCTATAGCAAACTTCGAGGTGCTTGTACTGGCAAAACAAACCACTTGTATATATGTTTGGCACAAAAAGACAAAATGGCCTGCATAGGCATGGCGATAGTGCTTTTGGAGGCCAAAACGAGCTCAGATCAAAATTTTGACACCATAAATTGAAGCTGTTTTGAACTCCTAATTAGCTTGGGTATGCTCAGCAAATTTCATGTGATTGTGAGATTGTGATTGGAGGGGTGTCGATGACACCCTAGATGAAGCACCAAATTTCTCTTATACCAATTGTTGGATTTTGAGATCTGCAGGAGCATGCAAACAACTCAAGGAAGAAGAAGAATCTTGGATACACTATTGAATGTATTACCAAGTGAATGTACAAAGATAAGTGACCCATTAGGGTTATAGGCATATATATCAGCCAAGGGAAAAAAAATCTCATAAAGAGGGAAGAAAGTTCCCCAACAGTCCTAAGTGTGCTCACACACATCACTACTGAAACATATCAACAGGTGCACTTTTTGGTGGGTAATTTAGGAGATTTGAATTCAATTTATTTTGATGTATCTTTTAAATTGATTCCACAACTTTTGGTCCTCATTTTTTATTGGTCCACTTGCAAAACTCATGGATGAGTCCCTTTGTATGATTAAGACTTGATTTTCAATAGGAAGAAAGAGTGGGTGGTCACCCAAATTGCCTCCAAGATGGCCCATTTCAAGTGGTGGTCTCCCAAGGGGCCTCCAAGGTGGTCCATGGTAAGTGGGTGGTCGTCCAAGGGGCCTCCAAGGTGGTCCATGGCAAGTGGGTGGTCTCCCAAGGGGCCTCCAAGGTGCTCCATGACAAGTGCAAGGAGCCTCTAAGGTCATCCATATATGCTTTGGTTCATCTATATCAAGTTTCCTTCTGCATAATGAATACAAAAAAGTTAAGGAATTTTGATTGCATTTCATCATCAAACAAAGATAAGAAGCAAAACGTTGATAAGAATGTAGAAGATAATTAAGAACATTCTTCACAAGTGAATAATCTGGCAAGATTCATCTATAGCAACCAATTACTATTTCAAATATTTGATCTTTGACAAAAAAGTGTCCATTGAATCTCCTTCATTCATATGCTCACTCTTCAACCGTTTTCGAGGGCTAGCAATAAAAGCCTTAGTTTTTGCATGGCATAGTATAGCAAAAGTATTCCAAACATCTTTAATTATTTCGCATGAATAGATGTGAGGGATAATGGCATGTTTGATAGACGAAGTTATTAATGCATGTGCATGTGCATATCTGCGATCCCAACAAACCTACTTTACAATGTAATAGGAACCTTAGTAGGACCATCCCAACAAACCTACTTTACAATGCAAGACCTTAGTAGGACCAGGAACATGATGATCATCATCTTCAACACCACCTACATCACCTGGTGTTACAATATTTGCAAGTGAAATGAGGATGTATTTCAACACTCTACAAAAGATTCCACAAGCCTTTTCATACCAATAAATGTTCCATAATGTATCCCTACAATGGGTAGTTTGAGCCATCCAACTTATCCTCAATACCCAATATATGAAATACATCATTGATTTCAACCTTGGCTAGTCATTGTATCATGATGCAAAAAATTGACTATTTCTCAAAAAGGTTGAACCCAATCGGGCTCAACTAAACCTATAATAGACTTTGATGTGTTTGTCTTGAAAATCAAAAGAATTGTACATATGTTTGGTAGAAAAAGATGAAATTGCCTACACGGTCGCTATGATAGTGAATTTATTTTGAGGCCTAAATGAGCTCAAATAAATTCTTTGATCCTAGAAAACTCCCTAAAGAGTGATTTTGAATTACTAATAATCCTAGGCACACCCAAAAACTTTTGTGAAATTCTAAGACAGTGCACGGAAGGTTATAGATGATGCCTTGTAGAAAGTGAAAACTTTCTCTAATACCAATAGGAGTTCAAGGAATAGGGAAGCACACAAACAACATGACAAAGAACAAGAAGCTTGGAAGAGAACACCATTGAGTGTACTATTAGGTGAATGTACAAAAATTAGTAACCCATTAGGGCAATAGACGTAAATACAAGTCAATAGAAAAAGCATCTAAATATCATTATTTTATATATGTAGCAATATACTTAGTAGCCTATTAGCTTTTAAGTAACAATTATAGACGTCTTACCATGTTACTTTCTCGTTGGACCGCTACATTTCCCTACCATTGTAACCATGCCAAAACAAAGCAAGTTTTATATAACAAAATCACATTTTGTATATGTCTATATGTATTAGTTTCATTTGATACTCCAAGGACAATGTTCTGACAACACTCTCCCTTTCTTTTCAACCTACTCAATCAGCAATTTTGATCTATACTTTTCTACCTATTGGATAATTCTATCAAAGTCTGCTTCTATGAACTCCATATGACCATCTAGAACTTCTATAAAGCATCTATGTGTATGTGGTCATCTCCCAAGTAAATCATCACTTTGGTGTTTTCATCTATTTTTCAAGTTATTTTTATAATTTCAATCGAATGTTTTGACCTAAATGCAGGAAGTAAATTCGTCTTTACAACGAATACATGTGTCTATGTTTGTGTCCCTTACATATCATGCATCATAAAACCTTGTCCCTATTCTTTTTTTATCATTATCAGCTATATTTTTCTCTCTTAGTCAGAGCCATGGATCATTTAACAGAAAACATTAAAAAAATAACTCAAAGAAAAAACATAAAACATAGTAGAAATGTATTCGTTTCCTTAATATATCACCTAGAAAGTCGATATTATGTTCAATCAATAAAACAAAGCTTATTTCATCAAAAGCAAAGCTTTATTCATCACAAGCCAATACACCAATATTTTACTGTTTTAATGCATAATTAAAAAAAGAACTTAATTATCAATTACACTTTCTGAGGAAACAAAACCTATACTTTTTAAGAGAACCTCTTAAGCTTCTTGTTCCTTCACTATTTTCTCATCAAGTTTTCACTAGTATGTTTTTGTATTAAACACTATAGAATGCCAAAACCCTCTTATGTAACTTCTTTAGCGAAAATCCCAAAGGCAGAAACATAAAATGGCCGAATCCATGTTGGTTATTCTGAACAATATTCTAATGTTTAAACTATATTATATCTTGAGAAATGAAACAAACAGTTCACCTATGTCTGAAATTGTTCTCCACTATAGTCGACTTTGACACCTGCAACTTCTAAGGCATGGTTCTCCCAAAATACAACCCATTTAATCAAATGCTTTTAGCCATATGTAGCTTACCTTCCAACTTAAAGAATGAGTGCTTTCTTGCTCAAAACTTTACACTATGGAAGGAGAACTGACCAAAACATTAGCATCAAATTTTGCACCTGTTGCAACTTCACTTCTTCACATTTACACATGTAAATGTTCCTACTCTCAATTCTCTCAGCTTGATCACAATTAGGATCTGAAAACTTGTACAAAGGTCAATCAACTATAGACTTAGACTTGTACAATAGAATTTCACAAAAGATTAAACATAGAAGGAGTACTCAGCAAAAGATCGGGTGCAATATTTCTTCTTCTCTAAAAAATTTTACATATGGATGAGAGAATTATCTTCCTCACTTCTAAAGTGTCTAATGACTTCTAATTCTTCTCATCTCATGCTCTCTCATTCTTGCCCTGAGTTTTTACTTGTATATATAGGCATATATGTACAAGCTCATGACTATACAAAAGGTATAAGTGAGCTAATTATAAGTTTAATGTACATATGTATACAAGTCTTCATTTTCTGAATGTGCACTATCTTCAGGCTTCATAGACTCATCTTTTCTTCAATCTTTGACTTCAATCCTTCATCTAAAACATCAATTGGTGGTTGAATTGCACCAAAAACTCCCCCTCAATCATGAATTGAGGTTTTCTCCATCTTCTTTATACCTGCCATGTCTTTAAACCTTTGTAGCTTTGGTCCATCCAAGCTTTTGGTTAGCATATCTGCAATCTGATCTTTTGTTGAAGTATGTATGACTTGAATCTCCTTATCAATCACCTTCTCTCTTAAGAAATGATATTGAATCTCAATGTATTTAGTCCTGGCATGAAAAACAGGGTTAGCAGCTAGATACAATGAACTCATGTTATCTCCATGAATAGTGGGTGTACTCTGAATGATGTCAAAACCCTTCATAAGAGTCTTTAGCCACATGACTTTCTTTGCAGATTCAACCATACCTTTGTACTCTGCCTCTGTAGATGATAAAGCAATTGTGTGTTGCATCATAGAGCACCAAGAGATTAGCTTATCTCCCACATAACACAAGTATCCATATGTTGATCTCCTATCATCAGGATTACCTACCCAATCTGTATCACTATATATCTTGATGTTTGTATCTAATGTAAAACCATGATACAAACCTTCCTTGAGTGTACCCTTAATGTACCTCAACACCCTTTAACTTGCAATCCAATGTTCTTTCCTAGGACAATGCATGAATTGAGATAATACTCCAACTGCATATGACAAATCAGGCCTAATTAATATAGCATAGATTAGACTACCAACCAAACTTTGATATACCTTCATGTCCTTGAATTCTTCTCCTCCATATCTGCTCAATTTGTGATTCACTTCCATTGGAGTAGGTTCCACCCTGCAATCATCCATTTTAAACTTGATCAACAAGTTCTTCAAATACCTTTCTTGAGTCACATATACTCCATGTTGAGTATATGAAATCTCCATGCCCAAGAAATATGAAAAGTCTCCCAAGTCACTAATCTTGAACTCTTTCTCCATTTGCTTCTTGAGTCTTTGTATGCCCTTCTCATCTGTACCTATAAGGATTATGTCATCAACATACATGCACATGTAAATGAACCCATCATCACTTGCTTTGACAAGCAAGCTACTATCTGCTTTAGATACTTGGAAACCAAGTTCCTTTAAGAACTTCACAAGTTTATAATTTCATGCCCTTGGGGCCTACTTCAAACCATCCAAAGCTCTCTTGAGCTTACATACATATTTTGAATACCTTTTATCTCTGAATCCTTCTGGTTGATCCATGAAAACATCATGTGAAATATAACCATTTAGAAAAGCATTTTTCACATCTAATTGACATAGTTTCCAACCTTTACATGCAGCAATGGCTATGAGTGTCCTGATGGTTGTCATCTTTGCCGCAAGACTATAGGTCTCATCATAATCTATTCCATATGTATGAGCAAACCCTTTCACAACAAGTCTAGCTTTATACCTAGACACACTTTCATCCGCATACCTCTTTGTCTTGTAGACCCATTTGCATCCAATGATCTTCTAACTATTTGGTTTAGGAACCAAATCCCATGTCTCATTTTCTATCAATGCATCATATTCTTCTTGCATAGCCTTCTCCCAATTCTCCTTACCTTTTGCCTCTTCATATGTAGAAGGGTCTTCATCTGCTTTCACTATGTAAGCATAATCTTTAGTAGTCAGAAAAGAAGTGTCATATCTATACCTTGTAGGTTGCCATTTGTGACTTGATGAACTTCTGAGTTCTCCACTTCTTGAGGTTTTTGGTTCATCACATTCTGGATCAAATCTTGGCACTTCTTCAACCTCAACCTGTACTTCATTGTTTTTTTCTTCATCAAATATTTGAACCTTTGATTTACCTTTCTTCTGATGCACAACTTCTTCATCACCTGCATGAATATTGATTGTACCTGCATACCAAGCACCTTTCTCATCAAATGTAACATCCTTTGATACAAGGAATTGCTTTGTGGATAGAGTCCATAACCTATAACCCATCTGCTTATCATCATATCCAATGAACACATACTTTTCAGCTTTAGGTTCCAATTTATGCCTCAACTGAGATGGCACATATGCATAGGCTAAACATCCAAACACTTTGCAATGATCTAAGGTAGGTCTCTTACCCCACCATGCCTCATATGGTGTCATACCCTGCAAAGGTTTACATGGTAACCTATTGACCAAATATGTGGCTATATTTACAACCTCAGCCCACAAATAATTTGGACAATTTTTCTCCTTCATCATTGATCTTGCAAACTCAACAAGAGTTCTATGTCTCCTCTCTGCTACACCATTTTGTTGAGGAGACTATCTACAAGTAACTTCCCTTTTTATACCTGCATTCCATAAGTAATCACTAAACTCATTAGAGAAATACTCTCCCCCTCCATCTGACCTTAGTCTCTTCAACTTTTGACCTGTAATTCTTTTTGCATACACATGATAATCTTTGAATGTATTAAATACCTCTGATTTATCTTTGATCACATAAATAGTGATCCACCTGGTAGCATCATCAACATAAATCACATAATATCTTGAACCATTTATACTGAAATCCTTTGATGGTCCCCACACATCTGTGTGTACCAATTCAAGCTTCTCTGAATACATAAATCCATGCTTATTGTATGATTGCTTATGAGCCTTACCTAATTGACATGCCCCACATCTGTATGTCATATGTTGACCTGCAACATTAGGCAATCCAAGCACTGACCACATTGTTTACCGTATCGTTAATACCTCTTTCATTGAAATGTCCAAGCCTTTTGTGCCAAAGATCTAACTCAGAGATCTTATGTCCTTCATAGGTGAACAAGGCATGACCAACATTACCTTGAATCTTCAATGTGAAGAGTCTTCCTTCTTTCTTCCTTGAAACAGTTTGTTTATACCCATTGCTAGGGTCTTCCACAAAAACTCCATCAAGAGTGAACCTTACTTCATAACCTTTTTCAACAATTTGTCCTATACTTATCAGATTCTTTGGAATTGTAGGAACATACAAGACCTTACTCAGAAGAGTGCTTCCATCCTTGGCCTTCACTGATCCAATTGATTTCACATTGTGCTTTGTATTATCACCTGTTTGAACTACATGATTAGTTACCTTATTCTCCAAATCAGTCATCAAGGCTATATTGCCACTCATGTGATTGCTACACCCTGAGTCAATGTAGAAGACTCTTTGATCTTCAATTTGTCTTTCACAAGTTGCATTCATAATCAGGTTGAATCCTCCTTCTGATCTGAAGCATAATTGTAGTAGGTATTGTTGTAGGATTGACTTTGGAAACCTCTACCTGCATTTCTTCCAAACTAACCTCTACTACCTCTACCTCTGAAATTACCTCTTTGATTTCTGCCACCTCTTCCTCTTGAATAAAAATTCTGATTATATCCTCCATTATTCTGATTATTATGCCAACAATCATGAGCTAAATGATTTGTCTTACCACAAATCCAGCAAGCTTTGGCTCCATCTTTATTGCTTCTGCCTCTTCCTCTTCCTTTGCCACCTCCTCTTCCTCTTAGGAAGTTGGCTTGACTAGTTGTACCTTCATCTTCATTTTCTTGTTGCTTGCCTTTGCTATTCTTCTTCTTATCCTTTGAATACATTGCTTGAACTGTAGTCTTATCACCATCACCTTTGACATCCTGCTCAAAAGTTAGCATGTGTCCTAGCAACTGATTTAAATCAAGACTGAAAGGATCTAGTGACAATTCAATAGACAAAATGAATGGCTTCCATTTCTCATCTCCTCTCAAACCTGCGAGGATTTGCCTTACCAATTTATCCTCCTCAATATCTTCATCAACTGCTCCTAATGCATCTGCAATGTCCTTCATCCTTGTTACATAATCAGAGATGGATTGAGAGGCCTTCTTCTTGAATGTGGTAAACTCTACCCATAAAGATGCCTTCCTTGACTTCGTAGTGTTTTGAAAATGCTCCTCTAATATGAGGTAGCAAGTAGTCATTGACTCCCATGTAGATAATGCTCCTTGCTTGAGCATCTCTCTTCATCCAAGTCTTCAAATCTGAGAGTTCATCCCTAGTTGGAACACTAGGATCTCTGAATTGTGGTTTTTCTTCTTCACGTGTAATGTAACCTATTAAGTCTTTGCTCATTAGATGAGCTGCCATCCTCATTGACCATGCAAGATAGTTTTTTCTATCCAATTTCTCTATTTGAAGAGAATCTCCCATCCTTTCTTCACTTGTGTATTAAATTCTTCAAGCTTTATGAAGAATAATTTAGATGAGCTTCCATCCTCATTGACCATGCAAGATAGTTTTTTCTATCCAATCTCTCTATTTGAAGAGAATCTCCCATCCTTTCTTCACCTGTGTATTAAATTCTTCAAGCTATATTAAATCCTTTCTTCAAATGTAGATCCTTCTGGACTTCTTGATTGCTTTAAGCCTCCTTCTCAAGCTTTCACTTCAAACTTTCACCTTTTGAACCCTCAAGTGTTGATTTTGTATGTCTATAGTAGTAGGGGTCTTCCTTTCTTCAATTTTCATGATTCCTACTCTGATACCACTGATGGAGAGTGCTAATCTCCAAAAGAATAAGCTATTCTTGATGTTAGAACACATCTATGTCAAGAACAACTCAAAACCTTTACCAATTTGGAGGATCAATACTCAATTATCAGAATCTTGAACTAACTATGAAGAGAGTCACTCTTTTTAAAGTTTGCTCCACATAGCTCACTCATTGATTGACCAAATGTGTAAAGCTTCTGATAAAACTTTGAACAAGGTGTCATCTATAGATTGCGCACCTTCTCCAAGTTAAATCATCTTAAAAGATTAAGTACATCTTGAGAAATGAAACAAACAGTTCACCTATGTCTGAAACTGTTCTCCACTATAGTCGACTTTGACACCTACAACTTCTAAAGCATGGTTCTCCTAAAGTACAAGCAGTTTAATCAAATGCTTTTAGCCATAAGTAGCTTACCTTCCAACTTAAAGAATGATTGCTTGCTTGCTCAGAATTTTACACTATCAAAGGAGAATGGACCAAAACATTAGCATAAAACTTTGCACCTGTTGCAACTTCACTTCTTCACATTTACACATGTAAATGTTCCTACTCTCAATTCTCTTAGCCTGATCACAATTAGGATCTCAAAACTTGTACAGAGGTCAATCAACTATAGACTTAGACTTTTACAAAAGCATTTCACAAAAGATTAAACATAGAAGGAGTACTCAACAAAGGATCGGGTGCAATATTTCTTCTTCTCTGAAAAATTTTACATCTCGATGAGAGAGATCTTCCTCACTTCTAAAGTGTCTAGTGACTTCTAATTCTTCTCATCTCATGCTCTCTCATTCTTGCCCCAACTTTTAACTTGTATATATAGGCATATATGTACAAGCTCATGACTATACAAAAGGTATAAGTGAGCTAACTATAAGTTTAATGTACATATGTATATGAGTCTTCATTTTCTAAATGTGCACTATCTTAAGGATTCATAGACTCATCTTTTCCTCAATCTTTGACTTCAATCCTTCATCTAAAACATCAATTGGTGGTTGACCTGCACCAACACACCAATGACCAAGTGTGGGTCTTCTTGAGTTCTTTTACTTCTTCTTGCATGGCTTGGTTGCATCCTTCATGCTTGCTTTGATCCTCAAAACAATTAGGCTCTTCACATGCAACTACTTGACTCATGTATGCATAATGTTTTGCAATGAAAGAGTCATAATTTAATCAGTGCACTAGATACCTTTCTCTTGTTGAGTTTCTTCTCTCTTAAGGGGCTGGAATGGATCTTTTTCTTCTTGCTTTTGATGTCTTTACACCTAGAGTTTCTATTTTTTCAAACTATCATTTATTGTTGTTATTCATCTCTACCACTGAATTGCCTCGATCATCTTCTTCCTCCTTGCCTTTGCTTCTTGTAGAAGTTTCTTCACTTGAAGTAGGCTTGCTTCTCAATCTCCCTTTCTAAGGAATAGAAATCTCCACACTTTCTTGGTCTTTTGCATGTCTTCTCTCATCATCATGTATGTCTTCAACCTGCGATGAATCTTTCACACCATACCATGGAAACAATTCATCAAAGATAACATCTCTAGATACCTTTAGCTCATTAGTTTTAGGATCATAGCATCTATGAACCTTTTTCTCACTTAAATACCCAATAAGGATACATCTTTTAGCCTTTTCTTCAAGTTTATGCATCAATTCATAATGCACATGCACATAACATACACAATTAAACATCTTGAGATGCGATAGGTCTGGTTTCTTACCATTCCATGGTTCATATGGACTAAAAGCATGTAAACTAAAGTCGGGCACCTTTTCATGATGTACATGGATGTACTTGTTGCATCTGCCTAATAGCAATTGGGTACATTCATCTCATTGAGCATCGGCGTTGCCACTTCAGCTATGTGTCTATTTTTCCTCTCTGCAACCATCTTTTGTTGGGGTGTATACCTACATGTATATTGCTTTTTGATGCCAGTTATGATTTAAACAATTCAAAAAAATCATTGGAGAAGTATTCTCCCCCTCCATCGGATATAAGAATCTTCATGTACATGCCCATCTCCTTTTCAAAAAGTGCTTTGAAAACCTTAAAGTGACTAAAAACTTAAAGCTTTTGACTTCATGCAATACAACCATGTCATTTTTGTGTGATCATCAATGAAGATAACGAAATACCTATTCTCTCCTGATGAGGGCTCCTTGGTTGATCCCCATATGTTGATGTGAATGAGATCCAATGGAAATCTGCTCCTTTGTGTACTCTTCTTGAATGGAAACCTTGCATGCTTCCTGAACTGACATGCCTCACACAAATGTTGCATATTTTGAGAGTGGAAATTCGGAAGACAACTTATCACACCTCTCCTTTGCATATCCTTCAGCTTTTGAAGGATTATACAACCAATCCCCTTGTGCCACAAATCCATCTAAGCTATGTGCTTGCTGTCGAATGTCAAATGGATTTTATGTGATGAGCATGGTCTTACCTCCATGGTGAATAGCCTTCCCTCCTCCTTGCCTTCAGCTATCAGTTTGTATCCTTGCTTTAGATCTTCCACAAAGAAGTATTTGTTGTTGAACTTGACTACATACCCTATTTCACGCATCTATCCAACTGATACTAGATTCTTTGTGATTGTGGGCACATGCAACACATCTTTGAGACACTTTTCATTCTGATTTTCATGCAAAGTAACATCACATGTATGTGTGATCCTATGCTCAGTGTCACCCACTATTTCTACATGCCCTTGTGTGCTTGTTTCATGCAAATTGCAAAACATTTTCCTATTGCAGCTCATGTGATTTGAACATCCGCTATCGATGTACCATGTGGTGTCTATGCCTTCTTTCATACTACTTATTTGCATCATGGCTAAGAGATTGTCATTCTCTGATGTATTTGAAGTATTTGCAAAGTTACCTTGATTCTTCTTATGGCCACCTTGGCTGTCTTTTGAGTAATAGTCTCTTGCAAAGTGGCATGGCTTGCCTCAATTGTAGCATTCCTTTATGTAGTCCATTCCTTGAAATTGACCTCCTCTTTGTTGAGAAAGGGGAGCAACGGACCCTAACCGCCTCGCATGGAAGCGAGAAGCTTCTCCAAGTGAGGTTGCAAGAAGTGCAAGCAACGCATCCTCACCCATGCTCATGAACAATGGCACCATGGCCAACGTCAAAAAGAAGCAAGGGAGGGCAATGCTCACACACAAGCCAACTCCATATGCCATGTCCACACACATAGATCATCACCTTGCACACAAGGAAAAAGGAGAATAGCAAATGAAACCTTCTCTATTCTTCATAGGGCCCAAGGCCATGGCCAAGAGACCCCTTTTACAAAATGAGCTTCTCCTTATATAAGAGAGGAGAGGGGTCCGTTGAATACAAGTGGCCAAAGGCTTCATTAACCAAAGATGTTCTAAAAAAAGGTAGGTAGTTGGGAAAATCAAAAAGAGAATCTTCCTAGAGAGAGAGCATTTGCACGTATCCAAAAGTGAGCTCTCTTTTTGAAACTAAGGCAAGAATTCAAAAAGGAGTCTTTTACAAAAAAGAAGGGCAAGGTTGAGTTTTTATGGGTTTTCTCACATAAATAAGTAAGTGGGAGTTCCTATGAAGAAACTTATATACAAGAGGAAAAAATGGGAAATTTGAGAGACCATCACAAGGCCTTGAGCCTCCAAGTATCCTTAGCTCCAAGGTAGGCCTCCAAGTACTCCATATCTTTCATAGCTTCATGGGCCTTCATAACTTCAAGGTTCCAACACTCTTCCTTTGGATCTTCCTCTCCCCCTTGCTCCATAGCTTTGGCTTAAACGTCTTGATCATTGTTTGATCTTCATCTACCTACGCCTTGTCCATTGTGTCCAACTCTCTTTCATTTTCCTTTACCTACATAAAAAACTTAGGCTTTATTGCCTTTTGAATGACCTCCATTGAGGTTCATCTCCTTGGCCACCATGAGTGTGAAAAGCTTCTCAAAATCTAATAATGCATCCCTCACATATACTAAAGTAGTGAATGGCCTCTATTTATCACCATCTATTAGCCCATTTAGTGTATGAGCTACTAAATTGTTGAGCCCATAAAAGTCATATTGGTCAAAGTCAACTACACTCAAAGTCAAACATACTCAAAGTCAACTATAGTCAAAGTCAAAAATGTCAAAGTTAAATTGGTCAAAGTCAACATGTTCAAGGTCAAAGGTCAACATGCACAAAGTCAAAGCTTTCAAAGTCGGGTGTCAAGGTGCATAGGTAGTGCACAATTAATTGTTCACAAAGGGTAAAATGGCAGAAAGTTGGTTGTAGGTGCAGAGGTATTTCTGTAATTCCCTAAGGTTCAAATGTGTTTTTAAAGTGTTTTGGAAGGTTCAGGTGAACCCTCTCTTAGGTGCACAAGGAAGAATTAAAAGGAAAAATGTGAAGGTATGTGAAGCGGTAGCATACGCAGAAGGGGAAGTATGGCCCCCCAATTAAAATTTTTGTTTTAGTCTAAAGTCACTACAGGAAAAACAAGGATTCGTTGGCTGCCCACTTGGAGATAATCTTGGGACATCAAAGTGAGCACCAAGATACTCTTGCAGTTAGGAGCGTACGTGAACCGACACTCAAATCAAGGCAAGGCACTATTCTTGGAGGACTAAGCAAGGTGAGCATAGTCTAAGCTAGGCAAGAGAGAGAAGTGCAAGAGACACACAGTGTGCGACGCAGAGAAGTGAAGTGCAAGGTGTGCATGAAGAGTGATGAAGGAAGTGTGTAGAGAAGTGCTAAGCTTACAACCAAAGATCCCAAGGTCCTATTGAAGCTGTGCGCGTGCCGACAGAAGGTGTCCATCCCTCCCCCTTATTGGAAGCTTGGTGCAAGGTGTGCACAAGTGCAAGCTTGGAGAAGGTGGAGGTCTGGTGCAGAGAAGGCCGGCAGCAACAAGACCCTTGGGTATTTTGTATTTTGTGATTGGGCACTCTATGGGATTTTGCACAGAAGCATTGGATTGTATTGTGCATCACCATTGTATTTGTCTTCTTATAATCAATCGGCAAAGGCTTCCAGTGTGTATTTTTCTTCTTATCTTTCCCTTTTCTCCTACAAACACTCAAATCCCTTTTTATACAAGAATCCCCCAACAAAATTTTGCATGCACGATGGGACTCCAAGGAGATTTGAGCATAGGAGAAGAAATCTTGCAGTGTGGAGAAGCATTATTCAAGTGCCGATAGTACTACTTCATTGGGTTAAGAGGTAAATTTTCTTATTAATTCTCTTAGCCTAAGAGGACTATGGACATCTCATGACCGCAACCCGGCCTCAAACATTGAGGGTCACCTGCAAAGCTACAAGAAGGAAGGCTGTTAGAAGATCCTCAAGTCCACTGTCCTCAACCTCATCAGTAAAGAGCATGGCAGGTCAGGTAGATTTGGAAACCCTACTATCAAGATTAAATATAAAATTTCCTTCTTTCAAAGGCTTAGCTCAGGAAGATCCAGACGAGCATATTAGGAGGTTTTTAGTACTATGCAAAACAAGAGGCTTGATGGGAAGAGAGGATGACTTTTTAATACTCTTCCCTGCCACATTAGAAGGTTTAGCAGATAAATGGTTCAGCCAGTTTGCTGAAAACCATTTCACCACTTGGGACATAATGAAAGATGCATTCAAAACTCAATTCCAGCATGGAAATAGTATAGAGATCATCATAGAGGAATTAGAAAACTTGAGACTGGGTCCAAGTGAAAAGTCTCCAGAGTTTGTAACTAGGGCCAAGGCACTAATGGCTAAGTTGCCCGATCCTCCACATGATTTCTTTATTAAGAAATGGTTAGCTAAGCCACTTCCAGTGACCACACAATGTAAAATCAAGGAGTTAGTGTTGCCAACAGCCTCCATAGAGGAGTTCATCAATACAGCTACACGACTGGAGGAAATAAGGCAAAAATATGGAGCAAGCTCTTCTCAACTACCCTATTCTACAGAAATGGAGGATCTAGTAATCCAACTAAGGAGAGAGCTGGAGGGCTTAAAAAGGAATAAGCCATATAAAGAGGAGGAGAATGATGTTACTCAGTTGAGGAGAGAGATTGAGGCATTGAAGCTACAAAAGGAAGAGGAAGCCCAAGCAGAAGAGTTGGATCAGCTTCGTCAGGAGTTGGAGGAACTCAAAGGGGGTGGCATCAAAAGTGGGCTATGGTGTACCATGTGCAACAAGCAAGGTCATGTAGTAAATGAATGTCCTCTGTTAAGTGTAACTTGCCAACTATGCAGGAAAGCTGGTCATGAGGCCCAGGAATGTCAATCAAGAGGAATGCCTGCAACAACATATTGGACACAAGGAGGAGCCCTACCACCAGCTAATGTGATGGTGGCTGCACCTAATCAAGGTAACAATTACAACCCTAGATAGAGGGATAACTTTTGAAATGGGCCTAGGAGGCCAATTATTTGTTTCAGATGTGGAGAATGTGGGCACTATAAAAGTAGGTGCACTCTACCAGAAAATGCCCCTCCTTGTAGGAACTGCCCAAAGGCCAGAGACCACTATACTAATTGTTGTCCTAAGAACCAAGCATCTTCATCTGGGCCCCACATTCAAATGATTTCTATGTGCAAAGAAGAAATGGTGGATCAAGTCAATGTGCCATCACCATCCACCAGGGTGGTGCAGTTCGAAGAAATTGAATCTTTTACAGTGCAAACAAGAAGCAAAGGGAAAGCTCAAGTAGAAATAGTTCAAGAATTAAGGATTAATGGATTGAAAAAAGGCAAAGAGACATCTAAGGACAAAGCCACCACATGTGCAGATACAAGGCAAAAAGAAAATCTCATAGGTACCAGTTATGCCATTGGATATGCATTCAACAGGGCTCATCAGGAGTTTGATAAGTCAATTAGAGACCATGCTCTTAAGGAATCAGACGCTTCATACCTACTCAAGTTCATGAAAAAGGAGGTCATTATTTTTTATTTAATAAAGTTGGATGGGAAATTCATATCAGAACTCTTGCAGATAATTGATGAGGCTTCCACAACAAGTTTAGTGGCAAAGGCTGTTGTTATGCATAAAGATAAAATTGTAGGGGAAGCACCCCTCACAGATTATAAGAGCCCTCGGCTAACAGTTTCTATCAAAGGTCATGAGTTTCAAGGAGTTATTGTGGATGGTGGTTCTGGCATTAACTTGATGCATGAACATACCATGAAAAAGATTGGACTACACCCTTCAAGACCTGCCAACTTCACTATAACACTGGCAGATCAAAGCATAGTAACGCCCATGGGAGTGGTCACTGGAGTCCCAATCAAGATACAAGGTACCATCTTTAATTTGGATTTTGTTGTTTTAAGGTTGCCACAGGTAGAAGGAAGTTTCCCTCTGTTAATTGGGAGACCTTGGTTAAGGCATGCCAATGTGCTACATGACTAGGGTAAGGACACAATGTGGGTAAAGCAAGAGGGGAAAGAGTTACAGCAAATAATTTTAGAAGAAGGTCTAGACAACCAAAGACATACCAACATGATGCAGACAATTGGTATTTGTATGGAAGAAGAATTGTTGGACAACCCAGAAGCACATCTATTTGAAGAAGCAAACTTATATGAAGAGGAAAACATGTTGGCTTGGCTCCATACAAAAGACTCATCTTCCTGCTAAGGAATTTTTCCAAAGTCAAATAGAGAGGAAGCATATGAAGAAAAAGAGGACATCATTCATGTTACTGACTCGAGTGAGACAGTCTCAGTCAAAGGCCATATAAGAGAGAAGAAAAGAAAAGCCCTTAAGTGTAGCAGTGACGAAGCTACTTCAAATCCTATATCAAGGGCTAGTTTGTTATGGATATTGGTATGGATATCATCTGTTATGTCAATTTTTATGATAGTAAGTGCAGGGCTTTACAAGGATGTGGAAGGAGTACCTGTAAGTCTTTGGAAACAGAGGGTTCCATTGGATGAAGAAGCTGGAATAGTAAAAATGAAATTTTGCAGATAAGTTATAAAGTTGTTGAAACAAAGATACAAAAGATGCAGTATGGAGGAGATAATATTTTACTGAAGGATTTAGGGTGGCCCTATCAACTGGTCAGGATGCCCAAAATAAAGACAAAACAAATGAAGTGCAGTACAATTGGAGATTATGGAGGGGTTTCCCTTAGTCATCATATCATGGTTAAAGGCCTATCATCAAAATAACTGAAGATTCATGGATCACCTGGAAACCGTAAAATTTATCTAGGTTGTACATAGCCTTCTCTTGTTATTTTTGCCTAAATTTTAGTAGTTTTTATCCTTTTTCATGCTTGTTCTTTGAGTTTTTAGAAAATTTAGCAACCCTTTCATAGTCCTTGGCATAAGTACTTTTTTTGGAATTTTTGGGAATTCTTAAGCATTTTTAAAATTTTTCTAGCATTTTTTCATCCTTTTCAAATGTCATTTTCTTGCCAAATTGGAGGAATAAAGGAAGCTCTTTGTGTTTTTTAGTGAAAAAAAATTGGCCTATACCTAGAGGGAACTTTTTTAGGAATTTTTTGAGAATTTTTTGGATTTTTTTTGCATTTTTGGATTTTTTCTATATTTTTCTCCGATTTTTGAATACTTTCACCCAAAAAAAAAAGGCCCAATGGAAATTATTTTTCCAAAATAAAGGGGAAGAAAATTTCGAAAAAACCCCCCCCCCTCTCTATCTCTCTCTCTCTCTCTCTCTCTCTCTCTCTCTCTCTCTCTCTCTCTCTCTCTCTCTCTCTCTCTCTCTCTCTCTCTCTCTCTCTCTCTCTCTCTCTCTCTCTCTCTCTCTCTCCTCCCTCTCTCTCTCCTCCTGCCCCCCTGCCCTCTCTCTCTCGCTCTCTCTCTCTCTCTCTCTCTCTCTCTCTCTCTCTCTCTCTCTCTCTCTCTCTCTCTCTCTCTCTCTCTCTCTCTCTCTCTCTCTCTCTCTCTCTCTCTCTCTCTCTCTCTCTCTCTCTCTCTCTCTCTCTCTCTCTCTCTCTCTCTCTCTCTCTCTCTCTCTCTCTCTCTCTCTCTCTCTCTCTCTCTCTCTCTCTCTCTCTCTCTCCCTCGCCCCCCAGTGCTATATTTTGATGGGCACCCTTGCCCTTCAATTTTGCAGGTTAATACAGCTTTATACTTGTATATTATGATTTTACTTCATTTTTTGATGGCTAATTAGAATCATTAGCTTTATTTTACATTCAAAAAGGCTAAAAACAGGCAATAGGCCTGTCAAAAATCAACACTGCTCCCCCCCGCCCCCCCTTTTTTTTATTTTTATATTTATTTTATTTTTCATTTCTTTTTTTATGTATCTTATTTTCTTTTTATTTTTTCCCTGAACCCATTTTTTAATTTTTTTATCTTTTATATTTTTTCTTTATTTTATTTATTTAGTTTGTTTATTTTATTTATTTAGTTTAATTTTCTATTATTTTATTTTTATTTTTTATTTTCGCTTTCTCCTGATTGTGCGTTCAAAAAGAAAAAGAGAAAAAAAAACAAAACAAAAAGAGACATTTTATTTTTCATTACAAACAAAAAAAAAAAATCAAAATATATTTTTTTTTCTTTTTCATGGTTCACACATTTTGGCTTTGGATCGTGCCTCAAAGGGCCATTTTTTTCAAAACTGGGGTCACTTTCATGTATTTTGGCACCCTTGGATTCATTTTTTGACTTAGTTTCTCCAAAATCACATCTTTTCTCTGACTTTTGGTCAAAACCCCCATGTTTTGTGCATATTTTACACGTGTTTTTCATTCCAAACATGGCCCTCAGGGTCTATTCTCATCTCATTTTACCATATGTTGCACATTTTCACATTTGCACCTCTGTCACTCTCTTGTTTTATCATTTTGGCCCTCTCCAGACACCATACTCCAACTCCCTCAACTCCCTTTACCCTTATGCCCAGCCCCATCCTAACCCCTCCCTGCCCTATCCATCTCAGCCCCTTGAGCCCTCCCTTCTACCCTCCCATTGCCCTCCTTTGCTTTTCCATGCACAAATTCCACTTTTGGGTTCTTCTCTGGTGCTTGTTCTCTCCTACTTGTGGTGGACTTGGTAGCTTCTCAAGTGTCCTTTTGAAGATTTTGCAGCACATGAGTCATGGTGTCATATTTGCTCAGAGTTTTGGCTGTAGCTCTTCGGGACGGAGAGCACATTAGGTGGTGGCAATCGTTGAGCCCGTAAAAGTCATATTGGTCAAAGTCAAATGCAATCAAAGTCAACCATAGTCAAAGTCAAGTTAGTCAAACTCAACATGTTCAAGGTCAAAGATCAACATGCACAAAGTCAAAGTGTTCAAAGTCGGGTGTCAAGGTGCACAGGTAGTGCACAATTAATTGTTCACAAAGGGTAAAATGGCAGAAAGTTGGTTGTAGGTTGCAGAGGTATTTCTTTAATTCCCTAAGGTTCAAATGTGTTTTTAAAGTGTTTTGGAAGGTTCAAGTGAACCCTCTCTTAGGTGCACAAGTGAAGAATTGAAAGGAAAAATATGAAGGTATGTGAAGCGGCAGCGTACGCAGAAGGGGAAGTATGGCCCCCCAATTAAAATTTTTGTTTTAGTCTAAAGTCACTACAGAACAAAACAGAGATTCGGTGGATGCCCACTTGGAGACAATCTTGGGACATCAAAGTGAGCACCAAGATACTCTTGCAGTTAGGAGCGTACGTGAACCGACACTCAAATCAAGGCAAGGCACTATTCTTGGAGGACTAAGCAAGGTGAGCATAGTCTAAGCTAGGCAAGAGAGAGAAGTGCAAGAGACACACAGTGTGCGATGCAGAGAAGTGAAGTGCAAGGTGTGCATGAAGAGTGACGAAGGAAGTGTGCAGAGAAGTGCTAAGCTTACAACCAAAGATCCCAAGGTCCTATTGAAGCTACGTGTGTGCCGACAGAAGGTGTCCATCCCTCCCCCTTATTGGAAGCTTGGTGCAAGGTGTGCACAAGTGTAGGCTTGGAGAAGGTGGAGGTCTGGTGCAGAGAAGGCCGACAGCAACAAGACCCTTGGGTATTTCGTATTTTGTGATTGGGCACTCTGTGGGATTTTGCACAGAAGCATTGGAGCGTATTGTGCATCACCATTGTATTTGTCTTCTTATAATCAATCGACAGAGGCTTCCAGTGTGTATTTTTCTTCTTATCTTTCCCTTTTCTCCTACAAACACTCAAATCCCTTTTTATACAAGAATCCCCCAACATAAATCATCATCGTCGATGGAGCTTCCTATTGATCCTAAGGCATCTGCAATCTCTTTTACCTTGAGGATATAACCATTGATGTTTCTATTTCAATCCATCCTTAATTTCTTCAACTCATTCTTGAGTTGAATATTTTGTGCCTTCATGGAGGTGGAGTACAATGTCTCTAAAGCCTCCTGCACCTTTAAGATAAGATGAATATGACTCTCCTATCTCTTTCAATCCATTTATTCACTTCCTTTTCTTGTGCTTGAGTGAATGGATCTGCATATTGAGGCTTAGGAACTAATCCCTACCCATGAAGAAATTGCTAATCGAAAATCATCAAGGTTAGTAGTTTCCTTTCTCTGAATTCTCTATTTGGGTAGCATACTCAGCCCATTGTTTAAGCTTCTATGCTTCCTAAGCTTTCTTTGAGTGTGATCGACTAGGAGTTGATATTTATTGAGGGGCTTGATTTCAGCTTGAAAATCCACTTCTGAATGTTGAAGCTTGTATGTGTGGTTTGTGGAAGATGCAATTCAAACCTTACTTTCATGTACCAAGGATACATGAGTTAGCTCCAAAGATGTGTATGAGACTTTGCTACCTCTTTTTATAGGTGGACAACCAAGTGTTCGTCAAAATGAGGTAATTTCTTAGTCTTTATAAGTTCCACATGATGATGCAAAGCATTCCTTTTTTTATGCAGATTTACATGATGCACTTTTCATGAGAGGGCTAACATAGAAGAGCTAAAAGTATGCCTAAATGGCTAATGCAAACTTTGAAAGATATCAAATTAGATGCACTTTTGTTAACGAATAGTCCAACTGAGAGCACCTTATATGATAAGTGTGCAAATGATGTACTTTTTATCATTGTTGTATATGTTGATGACATGCTACTCATTGGTCCTACTGAAAAGCATGTTGCTGAATTTAAGGCTGATTTTCGTGAATCTTTTGAAATGTCAGATTTGGGGCATTTGCATCATTATTTGGGCATCCAGTTTATGCATGTTGATTGGGGAGTAGCTTTGTGTCAAACAAAATACATTGACACATTATTGTAGCATTTTGGCCTTGAAGATTGCAAACCTATCACCACTCCTATGTTGGAGATGCATTTGATGTTGTTCTCTATCAGTAGGTTGTTGGATGCTTGATTTACTTATGCATAACTCAGCATGATATTTAGTTTGCAATCTCTCAGATGAGCAGGTTTATGCATTGGCTAGGTGTTAAGCATTGGTAGGAAGTTAAGCATATATTTTGCTATTTGAGTGGTACTTGGCTACTTGGATTGTTTTATCACAAGGGGGGATCATTACCACCAAATTTACATGCTTTTGTTGACTCATACTAGGCTAGTTGATATGACACTCATGCATCCACCAATGGCTTTTGCTTCATGCTTGGTAGCTCATGCATATCTTGGTTGAGCAAGAAGCAGCCTACAATGGCCACTTCTAGTTGTGAGCTTGAGTATCCGGTAGCTTTCACAATGACTATTGATGTGTGTGGCTTATGTTGACACGACAAGAAGCTAGATATTAAGTTGTGGAATATTGCCACGCCATAAGAAGAACTAAGCTAAAGTGATATTAGAACACCTCTATAATCATCAATAGCTTAGCAACCTTCTGCAGCTGAAAAATTTTATTACTGTGTTTAGTGAAATCTGGAAATTCACTTTACAGAAAACTTTGACTTTTCTTTCGGCTTCAATTGTGATCTGATTTACTTCAATCTTTATAATTCTTTGTCTATTTACTGTTAGATATTCTTTCTGTCACTTAAATTAGTCAAAACTTTGTTTGAAAACTCACCGAAATATCATCGGAACTCCACCGAACTGTTACCGGACCGTCACCGTAATTGCATCGTAATTGTACCGAAATGTTACCGGAATCAATTGCAATTCTGTTTGTAGTTACTTCAAATGATTGTAGATGAAGTAAGGAAGTAATACTTGAACTTCGTTCAGTGAATGAACTCTATTTGAAGTTTGAGAAAAAACTTCATCAGTTCTGGATGCCTTTTACGGTCAGACACTGTACCATGTGTACATGTCCCGTTTCACAAAATTCTTTGATCAGTTTGTAGTTGAGACTACTAGCTCCAAGATGAGCTATCACTCATGAAAAACTTTACACTGTACTGCTAGATCTAACTTACAGAAGTACCGTAAAATGTGTACTGAGAAAACTGTAACTGTTAACTAACTTTCACAGTAACATGAAATGACTTAGATTTCTTCACACAAGAAGAATGCGCTCAGATCTTTCCACATGAACATGTGTTTTCTATTAGAGAAGATGTGTACAAAATGGCTTGGCCTCACTTTGCTCATAGCCACGAGAACTCTCCTATGCTGAGTAGTTTCTCCTTACCATCTCTCTTAGATGAATACCCAACTATTCAGGTTCTATTATTCATCTCTACATACGCACTTTCTAAGCTCTCTACTTGAGCTCTATCTCATCTTCTTCTCTTCTATTCTTTTTCTTCTTCTACTCTCAACTCTCTTATATACAATTTGATCCGAGATTCAGAACTCGTAATTCTGGAAGTTTCTACGCTGTATATTACAGGCGTGAATTTGTCCCTTCACTAAGGCTTTGATTTTTCTGAATGCTTTGTTTCTGCTTCTCTTCGTCTTTCTTTATCTTCATGTCTTTATTTCTAATTAGTGAGTGAATCTCCAACAGCTCCCCCTCAATCACTAATTTGCATCTTCTGGTCTTTCATATAATCTTCTTTTCTTTTATTCCTGCCATTTCTTTGAATCTGCTTGTCTTTACTCCATCCAAGCTCTTTGTCAGAATATCTGCAATCTGATCTTTTGTAGGAGTGAATACTATTTCGATCTCCTTCTCCATTACCTTTTCCCTCGAGAAATGATATTGTATCTCTATGTGCTTTGTTCTTGCATGAAATACTGGATTTGCTGCAAGATACAACGAACTCATATTATCTCCATGTATGATAGGTATACCTTGATCAATACCCATGCTTTTGAACAAGGTCTGCATCCATATCACTTCTTTAGCTACTTCCACAAGTCCTTTATATTCAGCTTCAGTTGATGGTAAAGCCACTGTATGCTGCTTCTTTGAACACCAGCTCACAAGCTTATCTCCTAGGTATATCATATACCCATGTGTCGATCTTTTGTCATCTTGACTTCCTGCCCAATCTGAGTCATTGTATGCTCTCAGCTGTATATCTGATGTAAAAGGATAATATAATCCTTCCTTTATAGTTCTTTTAATATATCTAAGAACTCTTTGTCCTGCAACCCAATGTTGATCCTTCGGACAATGCATAAATTGTGAGAGAACTCCTACTGCATAACTAAGATCTGGTCTTGTTAGCATAGCATAAATCAAGCTTCCCACTAAAGATTGATACTTTCTCATATCTTTAAACTCTGCACCATCATATTTGCTAAGTTTATGATTAACCTCAAGTGGTGTTGAGACTTCTCTGCAATTCTCCATGTTAAACTTCTTCAGTAAGTTTAGGAGATACCTTTCTTGCGAAACATATACACCATGATCTGTATATGTAACTTCCATTCCAAGAAATATGATAACTTTCCTAGATCACTGCTCTTGAACTCTTTTTCAAGCAATCTCTTTACCTCTTTGATTCCTTCATCTGAGGTACCTGTGATTATAATGTCATCTACATAAATACAAATGTAGATCATACCTTCATCTGTTCTCTTAACGAGTAGACTTGCATCTGCCTTTGAACTTTGGTATCCAAGATTATTGAGATACTGTACAAGTCCGTAATTCCAAGCTCTTGGAGCTTGCTTCAATCCATGGAGTGCTCTTCTTAATCTGCAAACATGATTTGGGTAACTGGAACTTACAAACCCTTTAGGTTGTTCCTGTAGATTTCATCTGATATATATCCATTTACAAACGCATTCTTTATATCTAGCTGACTTAGCTTCCATCCTTTTGATGCTGCTATAGCAATCACTGTCCTTATGGTTGACATCTTTGCCACCGGACTAAATGTCTCATCATAGTCTATGCCATGCGTCTGAGCATAACCTTTTACTACCAGTCTTGCTTTGTATCTGGCTATTCTTCCATCTGCAAGCTTCTTAACTTTGTAAACCCATTTATTTCCAATCACTTTCTTACCATTTGGTTTTGGAACAAGTTCCCAAGTCTTGTTCTCCTCAAGTGCATTAAACTCTTCCTTCATTGCTTCTTCCCATTTTTCCTTACCTTTTGCTTCACTGTAATTCTGAGGTTCTTCATCTTCCTTTACTAAGTAAGCATAGTTTTTCTGAGTCAAATAAGAAGTATCATAGGAATACCGGTTGGTTGTTTCCTTACTCTGTTTGACCTTCTTGGTTCATATTCTTCATGTGTATCTGAATACACTTCTTCATCATACCTCGGTCCATCTTCATTTCTCATAGTTGATCCGATCCTGGATGTACTTGCCTGCATATGATCTTCATCTCCATTCACCTGCATATGTGATTTACCTTTTTCAATTCTTCTTACCTCTTCTTCAATTGTTTCATCATTATGCTCTCTATCTGCATACCAGCTCTTTCCTTCATCAAATGTCACATCTCTGGAAATAGTAAACTGTTTGGTTAAAGGACTCCATAACCTATAACCCATCTTCTTTTCATCATATCCGATGAACACATATTTTTCAGCTTTTGGTTCAAGCTTATGTCTAAGTTGTGATGGTACATAAGCATAAGCGACTCATCCAAACACTTTGCAATGATCAACTGTTGGTTTCTTACCCCACCAAGCTTCGTAAGGGGTCATCCCATTTAAAGCTGTACACGGTAATCTATTTACCACATATGTTGTTGTATTTACAGCCTCAGCCCAAAGATAGTTTGGACAATTCTTCTCCTTTAACATTGCTCTTGCAAACTCAACCAGAGTTTGGTTTCTTCTTTGTGCTACTCCATTTTGTTGCGGTGTATACCTGCAAGTTATTTCTCTTTTGATACCTACATTCCATAGATAATCGTTGAATTCTCGAGAAAAATATTCTCCTCCTCCATCAAACCTTAGTCTTTTGAGTTTTTGTCCTGTAAGTCTTTCAGCATATGCATGAAAATGCTTGAAAGCTCCAAACACTTCTAACTTCTCCTTTAAAACATAAAGTGTTATCCATCTTGTTGCATCATCAATAAAAAGAACATAATACCTTGAGCCACTGATAGATCCTTCTTTTGTTGGTCCCCATACATCTATATGTATGAGTTCTAGCAAACCATCATGTTTGTATTCATTTTTCTGAAATGGTAACATGTGTGCTTTTCCCATCTGACAAGCTTCGCATTTATGAATCATATGTTGATTCTTCGTATTTGGTAATCCACTTACAGATTGTTTCTCCACCATAGTTTTGATTCCTTTTTCATTAAAATGTCCTAACCTCTTATGCCAGAGGTCTAATTCTGTAAACACTTCATCACCATGTGTGATCAATGCTTGACCAACATTTCCTTGTACTTTAAGAGTAAAAAGTCTACCTTCCTTTTTACCATGGACAATTTGATTATATCCATTCTCTGGATCCTCAACAAATACTCCTTCATTTGTAAACCTGACTTGAAAACCTTTTTCTACTATCTGTCCCACACTGATCAAATTCTTCGGAATTGTTGGAACATACAAAACATTTGTTAGTAGGTCAGCTCCATTCTTGCACTTCACCTTTCCAATTGACCTCACATTATGTTTTGTATTATCACATGTTTGTATTGTATGATTTGAAATGCCTCCTTCCAGTTCTGATAACAATTCTATATTTCCTGACAAATGATTTGAACAACCAGAGTCAATATAGAATACCTTGAGATCTTCATTCTCTGACATGCTTATTGAATGCATCATGAGCGTTGTATGATTGTCATTCTGTGTATCATTCGCATAGTTGTAGTAGGTAGTGTTGTGAGACTGATTTTGACTCCAACTTCTTGCTCCACCTCTACCATATCCGCCTCTTTGGCTTTGTCTACCTCTTTGATATCTTCCGCTTCTGCCTTTGCTATTGTTATTTTGATTCTAACTTGATCCTTGAGAATTATGACAGCAATCATGAGCCAAATGATTGCTTAATCCACAGATCCAACAAGACTTCTTGTTGTTATTCTGATTTCCTCTTCCTTTTGTATTACCTCTACTTTTACTTCTAACATTACCTCTTCCTCTTGCATAATTTGCTTGAGTAGTCATCTCTTCTTCATTTTTTTCTTTACCTTTATCACCTTTCTTCTTATTCTTTGTGTACATAGCAGAATTATATCCTTTATCTCCATCTGTCTTCAAATCTTGCTCAAATGTTAGCATTAGTCCAAGCAACTGATTTAAATCTGGTACAAAATGATTTAATGAAAGTTCAATTGAGAGTACAAAAGGTTTCCACCTTTCATCACCTCTCAGTCCTACAAGCACTTGCGCTATCAACCTGTGGTCTTTGATATCTTCATCAATAGATCCAAGACTATCTGCCAAGTCCTTCATCTTAGTGACATAATCACTAATGCTTTGACTTTGCTTTTTCTTGAACGTTGTAAACTCTGACCATAAGCTAGCCTTCCTAGCTTTGGTAGTATTTTGGAAATGATCTTCCAATGCACTCCATATGTCTTCCACTTTCTCCAGAACTCTAATATGTGGTAATAGATGATCTGTAACGGTATTATAGATATACGCTCTTGCCATTGCATCTTTCTTTTGCCATAACTTTAAAGCTTCTAACTCTTCTTTCTTTGGTTGACTGTCGTCTTCAAAAGTCGGCTTCTTTTCTTCTCCTGTTACATATATCATTAAGTCCTTACTCATAAGTAAGGCTTCCATTCGCATTACCCATGCGGGATAATTATGTTTGTCCAATTTGTCAATAGAAATGTGATCTGCCATGATCTTCTTGTTTCTATTATTGTCGGTGAGTATAACTTTAAAAGATTTTACCTTTCATAAAGCTTTATCCTTGAGAATGACTTTGGAATGCTTCTTTGACTCCATTTGTTGTTGATCTCCTCAACTTTCACCTTCTTGTGAAGAATTCTTCAAATTATCTTGTATCTTTACTTCGTTTTACTCTTGAGGACCTTTCTGCTCTTCAGAATCTTTCTACTCTGATACCACTTGTTGACGCGACAAGAAGCTAGATATTAAGCTACGGAATATTGCCACGCCATAACAAGAACTAAGCTAAAGTGATATTAGAACACCTCTATAATCATCAATAGCTTAGCAACCTTCTACAACTGAAAAATTTTATTACTGTGTTTAGTGAAATCTGGAAATTCACTTTACAGAAAACTTCAACTTTTCTTTCGGCTTCAATTCTGATCTGATTTACTTCAATCTTTATAATTCTTTGTCTGCTTATTGTTAGATATTCTTTCCGTCACTTAAATGAGTCAAAACTGTGTTTGAAAACTCACCGAAATATCACCGAAACTCCACCGGAGTGTTACCGGACTGTCACCGTAATTGTACCGGAATGTTACCGGAATCAATTGCAATTCTGTTTGTAGTTACTTCAAATGATTGTAGATGAAGTAAGGAAGTAATACCTGAACTTCCTTTAGTGAATGAGCTCTATCTGAAGTTTGAGAAAAAACTTCATCAGTTCTGGATGCCTTTTACGGTCAGACACTGTACCATGTGTACATGTCCCGTTTCACAAAATTCTTTGATCAGTTTGTAGTTGAGACTACTAGCTTCAAGATGAGCTATCACTCATGAAAAACTTTACATTGTACTGCTAGATCTAACTTACAGAAGTACCGTAAAACGTGTACTGAGAAAACTGTAATTGTTAACTAACTTTCACAGTAATATGAAATGACTTAGATTTCTTCACACAAGAAGAATGCGCTCAGATCTTTCCACATGAACATGTGTTTTCTATTAGAGAATATGTGTACAAAATGGCTTGGCCTCACTTTGCTCATAGCCACGAGAACTCTCCTATGCTGAGTAGTTTCTCCTTACCATCTCTCTTAGATGAATACCCGACTATTCAGGTTCTATTATTCATCTCTACATACGCACTTTCTAAGCTCTCTACTTGAGCTCTATCTCATCTTCTTCTCTTCTATTCTTTTTCTTCTTCTACCCTCAACTCTCTTATATACAATTTGATATGAGATTCAGAACTCGTAATTCTGGAAGTTTCTACGTTGTATATTACAGGCGTGAATTTGTCCCTTCACTAAGGCTTTGATTTTTCAGAATGCTTTGTTTCTGCTTCTCTTCGTCTTTCTTTATCTTCATGTCTTTATGTCTAATTAGTGAGTGAATCTCCAACAGCTTAGATGCATTTTGGCTGATTTGGGTGTTCGTTAGTATAGGGAAACTTTCACAATGACTATGGGAAAAAAAATAATGATAAAGAATACTTGAGTGTAAGTATACAAATTATACCTCCCACTTGATGGGCATGTTACACAATATACAAGTAATTGTGTAAGATCATGAATCAAGTGACCCCCATCAAGTGACAACATTGTCAAAAGTTATCCTATGGTAGAGCTTTTGTCAAAGCATATGCAACAATATCTCGAGTATGAACCTTCTCAAGAATAATGTGCTTAGTGGCTAAAAAATCTAGAATGAAGTGATACCTCACCACAATGTTCTTGGTCTTTGCATGATAGACCGGATTCTTAGCCAAAGCAATGGCACTTTGACTATCATTGAGCAAACAAGGTACATAATAAGGTAGACAAATATCACAAGCAAGATGAGAAAGCCACAACGCTTCCTTATATGCCTCACTTACTAAAACATACTCTCCTTCTATAGTGGAAACGATTATACATTCTTGGAGATGTGATCTCCAAGAGATAGCACCTCCAACAAAATGAAAAATGTACCCTGATGTACACTTATGATTGTCTACACAACTAGCATAATCAGCATCTATGTAACCAATAATGGATGTCTTCCCTCTACCCAATCATAGACACTTGTCCTTAGTGCCACTCAAGTATCTCAAAATCATCTTGACTACTTCCCAATGCTTCTTGCTAGGATTAGACATATATCTGCTCACAACTCCCACTACAAATGCAATGTCTAGTCTCATAGCTACCATAGCATACATGAAACTAACAACAAAATATTGATAAGGAATTTTGGTCATGAATTCCTTTTCCTCATCTAATTTGGGGCAATCATCCTTGATCAATTTCACATATGTGGGTAAAGGTGTACTCAATGCCTTTCCACCCTACATATTGAACGTGTGAAGTACTTTGGATATGTGCTCACTTTGAGACAAGTATATGCATATTTTACTCCTATCACAAGTAATGCACATGCCAAGAATATGTTTGGCATCCCCCAAATCCTTCATCAAATATCTCACTCAACTTTTTTTGGAGAATTGGCAAGTCATAGGAGGACTTCCCAACAATCAACATATCAGCGAAAAAGATTTTCAAGCATATCAAGCTTCCATCTGAGCATCTCTTTGTGTAGAGACAATTATCCTCATTGCTTTGAGAATAGCCTTGAGACTTAATAAAAGCATCAACTTTTGGTACCATTGCCTAGGGGATTTTTTAAGTCCATATAAGCTCTTCTTTAGCTTACAAATTAGACTTTCTTTGCCAGGAACTACATAACCCTCTGGTTGTTCCATATAGATCTCATATGTAACATCTCCATGCAAGAAAGTAGTTCTCACATCCATTTGGACTAGCTCTAAGTCCTTCATTACAATGAATCCAAGAAACATTTGCATGGTCATCATCTTGAACACTTGAAGAAGATTTCCTCGAAATCAACACCATGTTTTTGCTTAAAGCCCTTTGCAACAAGTCGTGCTTTATACTTTGGAGAAGCACTATCTGATGTGAATTTAAGCTTATATACCCATTTACATGGTAAGGCTTTCCTACCCTTTGGCAAAGGTACTAAATCCCAAGTACCATTCTTGTGAATAGAATCCAACTCACTCTTCATGGCATGCTCCCACTTAACATGATCCTCTCTCTACATAGACTCTTTGTAGCAAGAAGGCTCACTAACATCTATTAGCATAACAAAAATCCAAGCGTGGAACATATATGCCAGGTAGATGTGAGACACGTGCAAAGCGTCTCAATGGTTGTTGAACAAGAACATTTGTAGACCGATATGATCCAACATTCTCTTGAACATCCCTATGTGTAGCATTTTTATGCATGCTATCTGGAGGACTAGTATCATCAAACACCACTCTTCTCACTTTCAAACTCCTTTAATGGCTTTTTTGTGCATCTTAGAATCATGGAAAACAACATCACTACTTTCAATCACTAACATGTTTCACGATCCCATAAGTGATATCCAAATTCTCATTCTTGACCATATCCAATAAAAATGCATTTCTTTGACTTTTGGTCCAGCTTTTGCCTAACATTCTTGGGTATATGAACATATGCTTCACACTCAAAAACTTGCAGATGATCATAATATGGTGGCTTCCCTATCCATAACTCTTGTGCCACTTTTAGACCTTTGACAGTACTAGGTGAAAGGTTAATCACATGAATTGGAGTCAATGATATTTCTGCCCAAAAGCCTTGTTCCCTTATGGTGGATAAATGGGAAACAATCAGAGGTATTGGTACTTGTATGGTTTTTCTCTGACGAGATTGGGTTGAGACTCTTTGTGGATCATATCTAGTCAAGGAGCGAGAGATGAGAAAATTAAGGGCTTCAAATACCTCTACAGATTTTGTTAGAGTGTGGATGGTTTCAATGAAAGGTGCATCAAATCTAGTCTGCTCTAATTCTTGTTGGAGGAGTGCATAGCTTCATTCTTCATTGAGCTATATTCAAGCCTGAACAACTTCCATGTGGGCATGTAATCTTTGTAATTTTAAGGTTTAAGTGGGTTGATCCATTGTTTGCTTATCCTCTACTCATTATTTTTCATCCTATTCACCTTTTTGCTCATCTGTTCTTTCTTCTTCTTTGTCTTTAGTAAGTGGTCGATCTCCATCTTCTTGATCTATCCTAGTATGGCCTTCCTCTTGATCCCTTTGTGACTCATGGTAGCTAGGTCTCTTATACTCTTGGGAAACATAATGGACATTTGAATACTAGAACTCAAAGAATTTAGGTAGAGGCTACTCAAAATAAATAATTATTGTTTCCTCTCCATGAGTGGTAGTGCTTGTAACTAGAAAAACAAATTGAGCCTATGGATGGGACAAGCTTTGAAATGATTGTTTCCTCCATGGTGGTTTGCACTAGTCCTTTTGGTTTTTGTGCTTGAATTATAGTAGTAGTTGTTGGGGTTGATCGTAAGAGTTTAATAGTAAAGGGTGGAACCCATGTTTTTGAACTAGTGGGGGACTATTGAGTTACAAATATTATGTTATGTTATAGGAAAGGAATGTTGTCATGCATTCTCTTTGTGGGTTGACTAGAAGAAGAGCATCTTCACTTCAATGCTTAGAACTAAGCATGTGTAAGCACATATTCTACTAGAATTTCAAAAGCTAAACACAATATACATAATCCATGTGATCGCACAACATCCGTTCAAAACTTGTTTGCATGGCTATCATTGATTGGCTACATATAGTTGATCTATGATCTAGTGTGGAAGATCTATCTTCATTTGTGTCTCATGAGACAAATATAAGCTAAAACATATCTTTTTGTGAGGCTACACTAAGCATTCTTGTCTAAGGAAGGTGAAATGTTGCATGCAAATTCATAATGGGGTGGATATATTAGGTGTTATTGCTGACATCCGTGAGAGCTTAAGAACCTCACTCTTCTTCATTTTTGTAGGATCAATGATTTCTTGTTAGTAGGAATTTGGGTACTTGCAATAGTGAGGGATTCTCTTACAGGCTTGTACAACAATTTGAATCTTTTGGGGGCTGAAATGTGTGATCAAATTCAAGATTAGATTCCCATATAAAGGGGGAATCTCCTAAAGTTATAAGGAGCCCTTAAACCAATGTGATTTTGTGTGACCCATTCTATTCTCCCCACTGATAGGTCTTCGATCGATATTGGCCCCCTAGAAACTAGTGACTTTGGGCAAAGGGAGAAGGGGATATGCTTCTACTAGTAGGGAGCGATAACCGATCAATCGTTAACTATGGGTTGTCGCTAAAGTATTGGATGTTCATATGATTGAGTGATGTTGACTATGACGATCTACTAACACAAGTAAAACATATTAATATTGAAACGAATTTCAATCTCAATATATTGAGACCTCAGTCTCGTTCTAATATTGATATGATTCTCTTGTGGCCCTTGTGGTTTATAGGTGCACTATTGACTTTGGGCCTAATGCACATCACTAGAACATCTCTATGCATACTTCGGATGATGCATGGGCTCAACATGATTTATAGATGATTCAGGTAATGATGTATCGATTTCTTACAAGGTTTCTTATAACTATGAGGTTTCCTTATGGGATTACATGGTAATGTTGATTATTTATACAAATTGTTAAGGGATAATGAAGTTGTTTTGTAATGGAGCCGTTTAGGCACCCATTTCCACATTGTTCTAGGAGAACAAGTACAAGGCTTTGCATATGAAGGGTCTTTCCATCTAGATGTATAGTGAGAATGAGATGGCTTATGATTTCCTAAGGCAGGTGAATGAACACGAGGCATCTGGGCTTTCATGCAAGTCTTAGGCACCCAAATACGTGAGCTATTAGGGCATGCCATCCTTCATTTTTTGGGGATCCAAATTTGTCAAATTGTATTTAGTTGATGCCCTTCCTTCATGTTTGAAATTTGCCTTTAGTGTGCTCTCTTATTTTGTTGTGTAGGTGATGGTTTCCGTGGAACATTCGGTTGTTCATCTTTCTTCACCCACACTTGCTTCATGCCTAGAAGAGGTGCATTTCAACATTGGTTGGCATGCAAGGCTGTAGGAAAATTTCATTTCATGCAATCATTTTGTGTTTGTTTCTTTGTTTGATGTGGTTGAGGCATCATTATCAAACTTTTCTTTGGAAATGAAGGGGGCTCCAACACTTGCATGACCTATCCATAAGGAGGTGAGGCATTCTATACAATAGACTTAGGGGTACATGCATAATGAGTGGACTCAAAATCAAAGGACTCCAGAGTCTTTAGGTCTACCATAAGATGCTTCTTATTGATCCAAACGTGAAGAAGATGTTTTTGAAGGTTCAAGTTAATTGTGTGGTTGTAGATCCAATCTTGGCTCAATATCAAAGGTTATGTGAGATCTTCATCATGGAAAACTAATAGCTTTACTATCAAAAGGACATTTTGTATGAGGATAGGAACTTCCACCTCACCAATGCAAGGGGTTTTCAGTCCTCCTCATCCTATGATGTAAGCCTCAATTAGATTTACTTCTATTTTTATGTCTTGATAGCATGAATACCTAATGGATTCACTGGCAGCTCCTGAATCAATCAGGGTTCTGATCGTCTTGATTGTAGTTTCATGTCCTAAATCTACTAAGATGAATGTTCTCCTACATACTATGGTAGGGGATGTATTTGTTCTATTTTGGCACATTTCCATGTGTTATCTTGGGGCCTCTAGTTTGGAGATGACAATTACGACATGGAGCTCTTCAACATTGGTACGCACCATTTTCCTAAAGTGGCCTATACTTTTTCATCTCAGCTACATGCATTTAATAAATTTCTAGGGCTTTAGAATGTGCCTCTTCTCTAATTCTTTGTTCTTTCTCTCTATGGTTCTTGGCTTGATTTAGTCATTTAAGCATATCTTCTATCAGTGGTTCTTGATAAAGCCTAACTCTACATCCACTGATGTAGTTTAGCATTACATCTCCTTCTAGGGTGGCTAATTGTACAATACCATTAGTCGAAGGTATATTGATGGTCATATGTCCATAAACATGTTTTCTTAAGAGGCAACAACTACAAGCATCCCATATTTCCATCTCTGAAACAGACCACCAACCCGTAATTATACAAGAATCACTTCTGGTACTACCTTGTGACATTACAACTTCACCAACGTCACCATCAAAAGAGATTATGGTAGAAGCCAATCCATCGAAAATTATTGAAAATGTTTTTGGCATAGTCAGTGGCTACCAAACATCACCAGAAGAGAAAACTTGTAGTTTCTCTTTTTTTTATTTTTGGACATTCAGACACCAGAATTTGTGAACTAAAGTAAAAGAACTCACCTTGTGGTATTTTGAACCACCACCAACTTTTGTTACACACACTTTAGAAACACCGGACAAAATTGAAATGTATTTGGTAAACATGCAGAATTTTTTCATTATATTTAAAATCTGAAGATAATCTTGAACCCTATAGAGCCCCTAATGTGTCTCGTTGCATAGAGTAGACCCATTCCTCAAATTTTTGCTTTCTGACTGCAACTTCCTTTCCCATCGACTACACCTCTTCTTCCCAAAAATCTTTGATGACATCCATAATCCTGCTACGACTTCAGAAGCAAAGGACAACCTACAAGAGAGGAGCATGAAAGACTCAATACATGGTGTGCCAAGGATGCATTAGCAAGGTCATACTTACTTAACTCAATCTCTGATTTTCTTCTTCCACATATTAGGAACTATAAGACCTCACCTTGTGGTATTTTGAACCACCACCAACTTTTGTTACACACACTTTAGAAACACCGGACAAAATTGAAATGTATTTGGTAAACATGCAGAATTTTTTCATTATATTTAAAATCTGAAGATAATCTTGAACCCTATAGAGCCCCTAATGTGTCTCGTTGCATAGAGTAGACCCATTCCTCAAATTTTTGCTTTCTGACTGCAACTTCCTTTCCCATCGACTACACCTCTTCTTCCCAAAAATCTTTGATGACATCCATAATCCTGCTACGACTTCAGAAGCAAAGGACAACCTACAAGAGAGGAGCATGAAAGACTCAATACATGGTGTGCCAAGGATGCATTAGCAAGGTCATACTTACTTAACTCAATCTCTGATTTTCTTCTTCCACATATTAGGAACTATAAGACATCCCAAGAGACTTGGGAAACATTGTCTTCCTATTTCTCTTCCAACACAAGGGCTAGGAAGAACCAATTGTGGATTGAGTTTACCACTCAAAGAAAGCAACCTAAGCAAGGCATCTCAGAGCATGTGACCAAAGTCAAGGATATAGCTGATCAATTGGCAAGCATAGGAGAAGAAATTGAAGAGGAGCAGATTGTAAGATAGGTAATCAATGGCATTAAAGCAGATGACAAACGGGAGAGCTTCACAACTGCCATGGACTTGTACATGGACATGCAGATTCCAGATCTTACCACACTCATGGGGCAACTCTTCACCCATGAAGCCAAGCTCAACAAGAATGGAGATTCATCAAGAGGTAATAGCTCTTCTGCCCTATACACTGATCAAAGTAAGTCCAAAGAGAAAGGGAAGAACAAGAAGATTGAGGATGAAGGAGCTACCTCCCAAGCCAACTATGCAAGGAGAGGTAGAGGAGACCTTATAACTCCTAACCATGTAATATTTGTGGATTGTCAAATCATACTATAGATGAGTGTTACAGGAACTTCAAGAATCAAAGAGGTAGAGGATTTCAAAGAGGTGGATGTACACAATCAAGAGGAAGATTCAATCACCAGCAAGGTTACAATAAAAACTACAACAACGACTACAATAACAACTACCAAGGAGGCTACAAATCAAGGAAAGACTACAACAACTATACAGAGGAGCAAGAGGATTCTCGTCTGATTATGAATATGACTTCAAAACCAGGTATAAATGATGACCATCTCTTCTACGTTGACTCAGGATGCTCAAACCATGTGGCAAGCAATGTAGCTCTTCTTTCTGATCTTGAGGAATCAAAGGATAAGCATCAGGTACAATCAGGTGATGACACCAAGCACTCAGTGATTAAAGTAGGAAATGTTAAGACCTCTTATGGAAATACAAAGCTGTTGAGTAGGGTTCTATATGTACCTACAATTACCAAGAATTTGATGAGTGTTGGACAGATTGTGGAAAAGGGTTTGCAGGTCAAGTTCAGCCAATATGGAGCATTTGTGGAGGATCCCCAACATGGATTCAAGAGAATTGCCAAAGGAGAAAAGACACGTAGATTATTCAGTTTTGGGCTTGAAGACACAAGGAATATTGCACTTTATAGCTACAAAGACCAAACACTATCAGAACTTGAAATTTGGCATAAGATATTAGGGCATATTGGTGAGAGAAATTTAAAGCAAATATGTAGAGATGAATGTGTGCTTGAGATACCTAATGTATCCAAGCAACACATGATCTATAAATGTGGTGCTTGTCAGTTTGGAAAATCTCAGAGATTACCCTTCTCAAGGAAAGGATACATGCATGAAGACTACCTAGAGCTTGTCCATACAGATCTATGGGGACCAAGTAAGGATCCCTCAATTTTTGGATCAAGGTATTATGTATCTTTCTTGAACTATGCTACATTGACAAGAACTGATATTGCTAATGGAGTAAGTGTCTTAAGCCAATTTATGGACAAACCTAGGGCACCTCATTTGGAAGCTGTCAAGAGGATTTTGAAATACCTTAATGGCACTCAAAATCAAGGATTATACTTTCCTTATACCTCAGATTTGGACATCAAGATATATTCAAATGCAGATTGGGCAGGTTGCAAAGATGATAGAAGGAGTACCTCAGGTTACCTATCCTTTGCACGTGACGAACCTATGTCATGGTCTTCAAAGAAGCAACCTACTGTTGCCTTGTCTTCTACAGAGGGAGAGTATAGAGGATTAGCCAATGCTACTCAAGAGGCCATATGGATTAGATTGTTATATACAGATTTAGGTTCGCATACTACATCTCCAATGATTTTTGGAGATAATACAAGCTCACTACATCTTGCAGCAAATCCTATTTATCATGCTAGGACAAGCATATAGAGGTCCACTATCATTATGTGAGAGAGAAGCTATTGAGCAAGGAGGTTCAGTTGGCATATGTATCAACTAATATGCAATGTGCAGACATATTGACTAAAGCATTAGATGGTACAAAACTTTGCGGGTTTAAGTCTTTGATTGGATTGCAGGACATTCAAGAAGATTAAAGAAGGAGACCAAGCCAAGATGTTTGGCTTGAGGGGGAGTTGTTGGTGCAAATACCAAGCCTACACATTTGGCAAGAGTTTATGTACAATTGAAGTTCCACGAGAATCATTGCCATGAAAGCCTTTATTTTTTACCACTTGTAAAAGTCTATTTGACATGGAGGAATAATTGTAACCACCACTAAACTCATGGAGTTTGTTAGATGAAAAGCCATGACTTTATTTGGAGAGAATATCTCCTAGATTGGAGGACCACTTTTAGTGACAGCCAATGAAGAATTCAAATTCAAAATTCAAATGTATCATCTATAAAAGATGACTGAAAAACTTGCGAGATGAGATGAATCCAATTCCGAGTTCTTATTGACTACATTGTAAGAGAGTGAGTCTCACACCATACCCTACAACATTGTCTTCTAATACAATAGATCAATAATTTTCATCTATGGTCTCTCTGTTATAGTTATTCAAAATAGTCATTTTGTACTACTCATATCTCAGTCATTTCTTGACCATTTCCAATGTTCTATAGCTTGTTAGAATCATTTCCAAGTCCTCTACATGCTCACAAATTTTGAAGATAATCCATTTAGCAAATCTATAGAAAAGCGTGTCGAAGTACCTACTGGTCAAACTCTATTGAGGTCCTAAAAAATCAGGGGTAATGATTTGATTTCTAAATTGATTGCTCTACGTATAGTGCATCATTTTAAGTGATTCTACTTGGAATCATTAGCTCATTAATCTAATTTGATATCTCCGAAAGGAATTTTTCTAATTCCTACTGTATTGGAAGCACTGAGCTTAACAAGTAGTAGGTGTGTGAACAAAAATAGAAGGTTTTCATTGATCCTTCAACTTGGAAGTAGTCTGTTTTGGTTCAATCATTTCTCAGATCATTTCTAAAGTACATTGGCACTCGTTTAGTGTCATTGGAAAGCTAAGAGGGCCTAAAACTCAACTTTGAAGTAAAAAGGGACTGGTGCAAAGCAGGTTTTGGTAGTACCTACTCATTTCTTTGAGTGTCCATCCATCTCTTCCAAGACTAGTGATCTGCTTCTCTCGTGCAATGCCTCCCGAGAGTTTTGCACCAATCCCAAAGGATATTCCCTTATCATCTCACCTATGCATAACTTCAATACCTTATAGAGGCACCTTGAATAATGATGGTACAACATGGGGGTGATGGTACAACATGGGGGTGCAATGGGAAGAACCATGAAGATGCTCAAAAAACCAAGGCCTTCTCCTCCTCATAAGAAAGCAAAAGAGAAACTGAACATGTATATGTATGTGCACACACCTAGACATAGGGAGAGACATGGAGATGCATACTATGTTATACATGTGCATAGAGATCGATACAAATAGAGAGCCATAGCCACATATGCTAAGGTAGAACATAGAGGTAGAGGCACATGTAGACTGAGGTGCATCTAGGCACACACAAAGATAGAGGGACATAGTGTAATGCAGAGTGCAAAGCATAGGTTGGCATAAAGATAAGCACATTCATAGATATTCCAAATTGTGATCGTAGAAGGCAAGGAACATGAAGGAGACCCATGCAAAGTAGCAAGATTACTAAATTTGTTGTTTGATAAGAAGCAACACTAGAAACTATTGGAGAAGCCATTGAGGGTCTGATAGCTGAGGAAGAGAAGATGGAGCTCTAGAAGGATAAAAAAAAGAGGTTATTCTTGAAGGTTCCATGGAGATCATGAGATTTTTGTTGTGAGATTGCTATTGCTCGCATCTGATCTGCTTCCTCATCATTGCTTTCTCTCTCCCTGAGGAATCAATCCATATGTTGTCTTCCTTGAAAGATCAATTGCATGTGTGTTGATTCTATATCTTTTCAAGAGCTCTTACGCTGAGCTCTTCCTCTCCTAAAGAGTACTCTAAGAATTCAATTTTCTATTGTATAAGCTCCTTCAACAAGGTTTGTTTGAGAATCTTTGTGACATTAAACAATCGATGTACCATAGGGGTGCTCCCACTATTTCGTGTTCTATGCCAAGCTTGCTATAAATCAATTTCATTATTAATTCAACAATCATTCATAATACTTTCTTTTACCTCTCCTATGTGTTAAGTCCATCAACTTCTCCTTCGATTCTACATGCAAGTAGTATCATATAAGTCACTCCATCAAGGCACAATTCCACCAATCTCCTAGAATAGTCCTCACTACCCCTATAAACTGAGTATGGAAAACCCGCATACAATTTTGGCACACCAAGTGGGATTTAGGGGCTCATTGATTTTGTTTGCCATGCATACTTCCTACATTCTATGATTAGGACATGATCTAGTCACACTTCTCTTAGTCTTTTCCGCACTCCAAACAAAGCGGCTAACCGTAGTTCTACTAATCATAGTAAGAAATCAACTAGGTGTAGTAAAGACAATTATCCACAAACTTTTACACCCAAGAATTCTTCTCTCGATTGCAAAATTTCCCAAGGAGACCTAGCCTCCCCATTATCCCATATTAAAAGGAGCATCCAATGGAGACCCTAATGATCATGTACAACATTTTCTAGCTTTATGTAAAAGCCACAGCTTGGAGGCTCAAACATATGCGTTCAGAACTTTTTGTCTGGTGAATCTAGATGTAATAGCCGACAAATGGTTCAACTAGTTTGAAGAGGATCATTTCCTGACCTAGAAGGCCCCGAAGGAAGAATGTTTTATGCATTTCAAATGGGAAATTCTACAAATTTGGTTCTAAATGAGTTGGAGAATCTTCACATAAAAAAGGGGGAATCCTTTCCCGAGCTATTGATTAGAATGAAGGCTTTGGTGACCAATTGTTCTGAAGCAAAAAATGATTAGAAAAAACACTCTAGTAAGCACTAGATAGAAACTTCGGGATCTCCAGGAGCCAACTGCTTCACTGGAAGAGTTTGCGGCCATGAAAGCCCACATTAAGTAGGCTTGAATTCACTTTGATAAGATTCCTTCTCTGATATGCTGATGGAATGACTCTTCGGTATAACTCAAAAGAGAGTTTGACAATCTCTATGTGCAACACAAGAAGTTTGAAAGTGTTGAAGAAGATACAATCACTAGGCTCTAGCAAGAGATTGAAGATCTGATTGAAAGAGAAGCAAAGGCTACTCTCTATTGCATGATATGCCAATAACAAGGACATCCACATGCAAAGTGACCGAATAAGATTGTTTCTCAATTTAGTGGAAAGATGGTGCATGACGCCAGAGGATGCCACTACCTAAAGGGAATGGCAAAACCACAACCTACCACATACTAGGGAAAACCAGTCATGACCTGCGAGAGCTCCATGCTAATGACATAGCCCATGGCTACTGCACAGAGCTCCATCCTTGAGAATGCTCTAGGGGCACCACTCTTTAATTCCTCTTTGTCCAACTCTGGCATGTAAACTAGTCCCATTGATCAGGTTGGAGGAATGCAAAACCAACCAAGGCATTCCATCAGGTGTTATCGATGTGGTGAGCATGGAAACTTCCAAAGTACATGCTCTCTGTGAGAAAATTCACCACCATGCATACTCTGCTCGAGCTTGCATGATCATTATAACAAGGATTATCTGAAGTATGACTCCTCAAGCCAAGAAAATAATTCATTCCATATTTCTATTGAGTCCACTCCCACACGATGTGCACCACTTTGATCACCCACTTCTCACCTTGTACAACTACAAGAGATACTGCAAGTAGGAGTGCATACTAGATCTCAACAAGCACCAAAGGAGGGAGGTAGAGTGGTGGAAACTAGAGAAACCAGACTATAAGAAGAACAATGATGAAAGTTGATGAAATCTAGCCTACAAGAGGAAACTCTGAAGGAAGAAACATGTCTACAAACTCTAATGGAGAGTTATGTCCAGGCTACTAAATTGCACAAGGACAAGGGCAAAGAGCAAATTTTCAATTGAAATATAGATGATGTTTTCAGGATGCCCCAATAGGACATGGAGAACAATGCTCAAGAGGTGGCAACTAGCATCCCCAAGACTCCTCTCTCCGTCAACAATATATTGAAGAGCACCTATGAGCAGGTCAACCTCTATGACTTATTAAGATGGACATCCAATTTTATAGTGAGTCATTGAATCTTTTCAATTCCCTGAGTGCACCAACATTGGTAAGCAGTGGCCATAGTACGTGTTTTTTGACCCATTATTTTTGCCCACGAGTACCTATAAAGAATTTTGGCCAAGAGACATGTGGAGTTATCATTTATGGAAACTCAAGTATCAACCTCATGCTCAAGGCGATTATGGAGAGATTAGGACTCAAGCCATCTAAGGATACATAGATCATGATGACCATAGTATATGAGACTAAGGAAAAACCCATTGGAATAGTTGAAAGAGTTGTCTTAAGTGTGCAAGGATCAGATTTACACTCTACTTTGTAGTCCTTAGGCTTTCTCACTCACCAAGATGCTTTCCTCTACTCGTAGGATGACCTTGGCTTTGATATACTAAGGTGATCCATGACTAGGGTCATAATTTCACGTGGGGTTCATGACCAGGATGTGCTCAAATAGTTGCACATGAAAACAAGGCCTAACCACACGTGGAGAAGCCCTACCATCTCACTGACAACACTAGAAGAAATAGAGCAAGATTCTCTGGGATTGAATGGCATCTATGAAGAAGAATATCTACTTACTTGGCCGGATGCTAGTCCCCTCCATGTTATACTTCCATTTGTATTAAAATTTCACCAGATAAGGATGTAAAAGACTCTAAAGTAGAAGCTTTAGGTCTAGTTGAGCCATAAGCGATAAAGGATGGGGAAAGTGTTGGATTTTGAGATCTACAGAAGCACGCAAATAGCACAAGGAAGAAGAAGAAGCTTGGAGCACAACACACAATACTGAATGTATTACCATTAGAATGTACAAAGATAAGTAACTCATTAGGGCAATAGGTATATATACAAGTTGGGGGAAAAACCCTCCAAAAGAGGGGAAAAAGTGCCCAGTAGTCCTAGCGTGTTCACACACATCAATTGCTAAATATATCAACATTCCCCCCTAGGAGTGATGTAGTGAACAAGGAGCTGACACTCATGTATAAGGAAGTGTCAAGCTATGCGGACTCAAGCCACAAAAGGAAGTAAGACCAAAGCTTTTCGAAAAGCTTCCAAATTCTCCTTAGACAGAGCCTTTGTGAAAAGGTTTGCAATGTTCTCTTGCGTGGGCACATATGCCAAATTGATCTCTCGAGCAGAGAACCTCTCCCTGACATAATGATAATGCACCTCAGTGTGCTTAGTGTGAGCATGGAACACAGTGTTCCTCACAACTACCAATGTGCTCTAACTCTTAGTGAAGATGGTGGTGGCAAAAGACTGACCAACACCTAAATCAGCCATAAGGCATCTGAGCCACACACACTCAATAGTCTTTGTGAAAGCTGCCTTATACTCAGCCTCACGATTGGAAGTGGCCATTGTAAGCTGCTTCTTTCTCAACCAAGATATACATGAGCTAGCAAGCATGAAGCAAAAGCCACTAGTGGACACAAGAGTGTCATAGCAACCAACCCAATCAGACTCAGGAAAAGCATGTAAATCTGGCAGTAGTGATCCCCCCTTGGGATAAAATAATCCAAGTAGCCGAATATGACTCAAGTAGTGAAAGATGTGCTTAACCACCTACCAATGCTTGAAACCTAGGCAATGCATAAACTTGCTCATCTGTGAGACAACAAACTGAATATCTAGCCGAGTAATGCATAAGTAAATCAAGCATCCAATAGCCTACTGATAGAGAATAGCATCAAATGCATCTTTAGCATCATGAAGACTCAACCATAAACCTGTCTCCATAGGCGTGGCAATGGGTTTATAGTCTTCAAGGCCAAAATGCTGCAATAATGTGTCAATATATTTCGTTTGACACAAAGCTATTCTGCCATCAACTTGCATAGACGGAATGTCCAAGTAATGATGCAAATGCCCCAAATTTGACACCTCAAATGAGGCATGCAAATCAGCCTTAAAATCAGCAATATGATTCTCATGAGGACCAGTGAGCAACATGTCATCAACATACACAACAATGATCAGAAGCACATCATTTGATTGCTTAACATATAAGGTTCTCTTAGTTGGAATGTTCTCAAAACCATGTGCAATCAAATAGGCATGTATCTTTTCATACCAAAAAAGCACATGGTGCTTGCTTCAAACCATATAATGCCTTTCTCAACCTGCACACCTGGTTTTCATGCCCTTTCTATACAAAGCCACGACCTAAAAAACATACACTTCTTCATGCAAGTCACCATTCAAAAATGCAGTTTTGATGTCTAACTGATGTACATTCCAACCATGATGAGCTGCAAGTGCTAAATGCTATGAGCAGTAGCCATTCGGCAAGTAGGAGCAAAGGTCTCATCAAAATCAATGCCTCTTTCCTGAGCATACCCCTTTGCAACAAGCCTAGCCTGATACATGTCAATTGTTCCATCAGGCTTATGCTTCATCTTGTATACCCAGTCACATAAAGACCGTGTACCATTCTTCATTATAGCATCATATTTAGATTGCATAGCTGCCATCCAATTTCTTGAATTTTGTGCTTCATCAAATGAAACATGCTCATTCTTATCACAGAGACTAGAGGCCGCCATAGCATAGCAATATGATGCAAAAGAAGCAGTATGAGAGACTAAACGAGTATGATAGACAGAGGTGCATCTAATTTGCTATCAGGAAAAGTCTACATCAACCACTTTGGCATAGTTTTTGCCTCCTTAATATCAATTCTCTTATCAACAAGTGCATCATGTAAATCTACATCAGAAGTGGAATGATATGCATCATCACATGAAACTTGTAAAGGCTAAGAAGTTGCCTCATTAGGACCAACATAGACTATCCACCTGTAAAAAGAGGCAGCAAAGTATCATACATGTCTTTGAAGCTAACAGTTGTCTCCTTCGTACATGAAAGTAATGGCTGAATAATATCTTCCACAAATAAAACATCACAGCTAACCAAAATGTGTTTAGTATGTGGATGATACAGACGATAGCCTTTGCTTTCATGACTGTACCCAACAAAAATACATTTCACTACTCTATCGTCCAATTTCTTGCAATGTTGTTCAGGCACTAGTACATATGCCAGACAACCAAAAATATACAGGTGAGTAATAGATGGCATGTGACCATGCCAAGCCTCATATGGAGTGATAGACTGCAATGCTTTAGTGGGACACCTGTTAAATACATATGCTACAGACATAACAGCCTCAAGCTAGAAACTATGTGGTAAAGCCTGACCTTGACCATACACCTCGCCATTTCAATGAGTGACCTATTCTTCTATTCAACAACTCCGTTTTGTTGAGGTGTATATGGCACTGTACACTGATGTTTTACCCACATTCAACCAGAAATGCATTAAAGTCAGAAGACATATATCCCCCCCCCCCCCAATCAGAATGGAGGGTGCCCATTTTACATGCTGACATATTTTCAGCCAAAACCAAAAACTATTTGAAGCACGTAAACACTCTAGAATTTTTTTCAATGGATATACCCATGCATGCCTGAAAAAATCATCGATGAAATTCACGAAGTAAAGATAGTTTCCAAAAGAGGGTCTCCACATAGGACCACAGACATCACTGTGAAGAAGATGTAATTTCTAAGTAGCTCGAACTGAACCATCTTTTGGGAATGAAGAATGCTGCATTTTGTCCAAAATACAATGTTCACAAACATGTTTTGTAGGTGCCTTGAATTTGGGCAGAGAGGACACCATTTCATATTTCTATAGGCATAGCAAACTAGCAAAATCCAGATGGCCAAAGCATGCATGCCAAAGCTTTGCATCTGACAAAGCCTGAGAATCATGTATTGCACATGTTGAATCATTCACGAATTTTTCATAGTCTATGAGCTTATACAAACCACAACATAAAATGCTAGAAGAAATAATGACACCGCCATTTGACAGATCATAAACTGTACATCTGTCATCAACAAATTTCACAACCAAGCCAATCTTGGCTAAAGCTGAAATTGATAACACATTCTTCTTGATCCCTGGCACAAATAAAGCATCAAACAATGTAAACAAACTACCATCAGTAGTAGTCAGAATGATCTTACCAACTCCCATAACAGGATAAGAGGAGTTGTTGGTGCATGTGATAGTATTCCCGATAGGGTAAGCTCGAGTGAAGTGAAGAAACTATGTTGCGAGGTAATATGTTTGGTCGTCCCACTATCAAAGTACCAAACATCTGAGTCTACTACAAACATACACTATTCATGAGAAGATGGGTCATAACTGCAAACAATGGTAAATGCCTATTCTTCATTCTGCACAAGATTAGTAGACTCTATTGTGGGTGTAGAGGCCTCTACAACAACCATTCTAGCTTATTTCTTCCTTGCCTCTTTAGTAGCTCGTTTTGGACAGCTCTTTATGACATGATCATTTCCTTTACATTATTTGCAAAACAATTTTTATTTTCTCTCGTCTCTCTCTTCCTTCTTTGATTGTACAAAATTAGCAGATTTCTGTTTACTAGTAGAAGAGCTCCATTTACCTTTGCCCTTCTGACTAGCCAGGAAAGCTTGATTTGCAACATGCATAATGGACCTATTCTGCCTAGACTGATCTTCCTGCAACAGAACAGAGACTAACTCCTCAAATGTTAAGGCATTTGGATTGCCTTTCATCATCAAAAAAAGAGTAGAAGGAAAACTCTCATATGAATCAGGAAGACCATTTCGAATAGTCTGCACAAGTGAACTGTCATGCAAGAATTCATCAACAAAAATCAATTGTTCCTTCAAATCGTTTCAAGGAAGAGACTCCTTCTTGAAAACATCTTCAAATTGGAACCAAGTAAGCGGAGTTAAGTTTCCTATTGAAAATTCATCAACCACTTGTATTCGTGTGGCCCTAGAGACAAACTCATTTCTAGAGCTTTATATTGTTCTCGAGCATTATGAAAACAATGCACAACTCTCTATTTTTGCAAAAAAGTAAGAACTACATCTTTATTCATATCCCTATCTTCACCTAGAAATTAAGGAACTCTAAGGCCTTTTCTCAAATAATGATCTCCAAAAAGAGTTGGATTTGTTTTAAGAATGGTGCTAGCAATTGGTCTAGGTAGAACTCCAAATGGATCACATAAAAGTGGCATAGAGGTTGAGAGGCTGAGACAATCCATTGTACTAACTAGCACGATATGATGTGGCCTAGGATTTCTAGGTTGTGGTCCTATTGGCACAATGGGAGGGTTTGAAGAAAGCTCCATACTTCTTTTAGGATTAGCAATGAAAGAATTATTTTCTTAACTATCCCCCCCCAAAGTATACCAAAGATAATCCTTTGTTATTTTGTACTTGATTAGCTGAAGTGCGTTGTTCACTAATTTTGTTTTGCACATTTCTAACTTGGCTTAACCCCTTTTCGAATCCTTTGACTTGTGTGGTTAACCCGAGAATCATATAGAAATTATTAACAATAACTCTTTCATGGTCATTTCCTATCATTCCATGCCCAAATTAATGCTTTCATGCTCTTCTTCATGCACATGCTCTTATGATGCATTGAGATAAAGCGCAAAATTGGAAACACGCACTTGTTCTAATTCTATTTATTGTGTATTCCTACCCTACATTATGGCCTTAAAGCTTGGAATTGAATAAACAATTGAACAAGTGCATGCCAAAGCTTAGGTGACTTTAAATTCATGAGGATACTTTTTCAAGAGGCTCAATGAAAAAGGATCATCCAAGCTTTATGTCACTCTCGCACAATGGTGAGAACTAATGTAACGAGATCAAACTCATAATTGTCAATCTGTGGAGACGTGAAGATGGTATGAAGATTGTGACTTAGTGGAATGCACAAGTGTTTGAGTGAGAAGCACACAAGCATGCACACACATACACACATGTGTGCACACAAGGCAAGACAAAGAGTGGAACAACAAAATCTGATATTTTTCTAACTCCAAGATACAAGCAAGTTCTTACAAGGTCAAATCCCAAACAATCTCTCTTCTAGAATGAGATCTCCAGCTCTTTTTATAGATTTTAGACTAGTTTTGGCCTATAGTGCAACAAGGCCATATTACATTGGAGTTTGGATTTTTTCCTCCATTTGTATGTGCAAATGGCTTTCACTTAACTTCCCAAATTCTAGGGTTGAGTTTATAGAATGCTCAAGAGTACAAGAAATAAGCAAAATATTCTTTTGGAATGAATCAGACACTCAATGGTGGTACCTTTTATTTTTCAAGAATACACAGAGATTGACCCCGAGACAGAAAAACTAAGATTTCTCCCAATCTACTAAACCAAATGCTATGAAAATTTAGGATCATACACTAGACATTAATATCTTTCCAATGAGTGATTTGTGATCCAATTTGGGGCTCTGTAGAGAGAGCAGCAACCTCTGCAAGCTTACTGTTGGTGGAGAAGATGATGCAGAAAAATGAAGGAGCAAGACAATGATGGTGACAAGTGTATGTTTATTGCTTCCATATATTGTACAAGTGATTGAAGTCTTTATATAGACTCTGGAAGTGATCCACGAGTTCTACAAGTGGATTTTGAATTCAAATGAAGGCAGTAAGAGTTGTTGGAGGGAATCAATTCACTTTCCTACAATCTAGGAAAAATGAAGATCTAGTTTGATCTACTTTTGGGTGATTGATTGCTTGATTGATTGCAACTCAACTACCACAAATTAATGGAATTTGGTCTCTCTCTTTCTACTTTTACATGTGTAAAGTTCAAGTCTTTTAGAATGGTAAAAGATTCATGAAAAAATCGATTCTTTTTTAATACAATAAGTGAGCATAAGTAAAAGAACTCTCCAACGGACATTCTTTTGACGTAATCCAAGCGATAGCTTTTGTCGTAGATCAAATCCACCTCAAGCATAGTGTAAGATTGATGTTCCAACAGCTCCCCCTCAAGCTAAAGTATGCTTGAGTCTTCATTCTCTAATAGGTTGAATACCTGCCATAGCTTTGAAACTTCAAAGCTTTATTCCATCAAGTGCCTTCATCATCATATCTGCTACTTGCTTTTCAGTTGGAACAAAAGAAATGTCGATCTCCTTTGCCATGAGCTTCTCCCTGATGAAGTGGTAATGAACCTCTATGTGTTTGGTTCTTGCATGGAAAATAGGATTTGTTGCTAGATGCATGGAACTTACATTATCTCCAAATATGTGAGGTTTGGAACTCACAAGTCCCAAATCTATATATAATGTGTTTAACCATATTGCCTCTTGATTTGCTATGATCAAACCTCTATACTTTGCTTCCATTGAGGATAAAGAAACAATTGTTTGCTTCTTGGAACTCCATGACAATAGCTTTGAACCTGCAAATGCTAAGTAACAAGAGGTACTTCTTCTATCATCCTTAGCTCCTACCCAATTTGCATTTGAATAGATTTTGATATCCAAATATGAAGACTAAGGATAGAATACACCTTCATTGATTGTACCTTTGAGGTATTTAAGTACTCTCTTAGCTGCATCCATGTGTGGTCTTCTAGGTGAGTGCATGAACTCACTAAGCACTCAGACACTATATGAGATGTCTGCCCTTGTATGAGTAGCATATATCAAGCAACCTACCAAGCTTTGATATTTTTTCATGTCTTCGATTTTCTCATCTTCATAAAGACTAAGTTTATGATTCATCTCCAAAGGTGTACCTGCAAGTTTTGTGTTCTCCATTTTGAACTTGAGAAGTAGATCCTGAATGTATCTTCTTTGAGTCAAATACATTCCTTCATCTGTGTATATCACCTGCATACCTAGGAAATATGTGAGCTCACCTAAGTCACTGATTTTTAACTCCTCTTTCATGTGTCTCTTGATCCTCTGAATGCCATTCAGATCATCACCTATCACAATATACACATAGATAGATGTCCTCATTATCATTTTTATTTTATCTCAAAATATTAGCACCTCCATGATAGGAAATATTCAAGATTTGGATACATCAAAGAAGGTGTGGGAGCGCTTGTAGAGATTATACTCCACCTCCACAAAAGCTAGGAAAATTCAGCTCAAGAATGAGCCAAATAGTCTCAAGAAAGGCCCCTCTCAAGGTACTAATAATTACATATTAAAGGTTAAAGATATTAGGGTCAATCAATTGTGCCCTAGATGATGATAACCTTGTAGGCCACACCCTAAATGGACTTAGGGATGATGAAAAATGGAGGGCCTTCACAACTTTAGTGTATATAAGGGACTCTCTTCCTGATTTTGATCAACTAATCACTATCATGGTGACGAAGGAGATGAACCTTTGTGGTATGAGTTTTCAAGAAAAATATGGTTGTATTGCATTAGGAACAAATCATATGTGTTCCACTACTTCAAGCAATTCAAGGCATAGGTGGAGGCATCTAGCAAGTTTATCAAAACTTTGAGATCCGATAGAGAGGAAGAGTACTTCCCCCATGAATTTTTTGAATTTTTGTAGGTCAATGGCATCAAAAGACAATTTACATGCAGGCATACCCCTCAACAAAATGGGTTAGTAGAGAGAAAGAATAGACACATAGCAGAGGTAGCAAAGTCTATGCTCAACGAAATGAATATGTCGCATTGTTATTGGCAAGAGGCTACATACACAGCCACATACATCATGAATAGATTTCCTACAGTTATACATCATTTAACCCCTAAGGAAGCATGGAGTGGAAGAAAACCTTGCATTTGACATCTTAGAATTTTTTGTTGTATATGCTATGTACAAGTACATCAAGAGTTGAGGTCAAAGTTAGATGCCAAATCTGAAAGGTGTATTTTTTTGGGATATTCTATGGAACAAAAGGGGTATAAATGCTATAATCACACAACAACTGAGTTGAAGGTAAGTAGGGATGTTTTCTTTGATGATTTGAAGCCTTGGTATGCATGCAAGAGTCCATTGTAGGTTGAAGAGATAGGTGAGACAGATAAGAAGAATGATGATAGAGTTTAAGAAAGCATGGATTTAAGTGGTCAAAGCAACTCATCCAGCACAAGGACACCCTCACCATGGAGTGGAGGGCTTAGGAAAAGAGACACCAGCTTTGAAAGAAAATTCAAAGGAAAAGAGAAGATTGAATTGAAGAAGGAAGCCATGTGGATGAGAGCATGTTGGAAGATGAAGAAATAGAAGAAATTCAAGCCCTAAGAGTCGCAAAATAAAGAAAGAAGATTGCAAACACACCTAAAGGAAGTGAAAGAAGGTCCTCAAGAGTAAGATATCCAGTTCAAAGGTTAACATATGATAATTTCATTGCAAAGCATTATGCATACATGACTCAGGGAATCAAGGACAAAGAACCGACTAGTTATGAAGAAGCTAAAGATTGCAAGGAATGGAAAGAGGCAATGAAGGAAGATCCCAAGGCACTTGATGAGAACCATACTTGGAGCTTGGTACTAGTTCAAGAAGGCATGAAGGTGATAGGTAATAAGTGGGTTTACAAAATTAAAAGAAATACAAATGGTTCCATTGCTAGGTACAAACCAAGGTTAGTGGTGAAAGGCTTCTCCCAAAGCTACGGGATAGATTATGATGAAAATTTCGGAGTCATAGCCAAAATGCCAAACATTAAAACTTTGATTGCAGTGGCCACATTAAAGAAATGGAGCTTATATCAATTGGATGTGAAGAATGCCTTCCTCAATGGAGAGCTTGAAGAAGTAGTCTACAAGAGTCAACCTCAAGGATTCCCTAATATGAGGTACCCATTAAACCTCTGTTCTAGCCAACTATGTCCGGCAAGACTACAATAACAAGGCAACATTAGGGGGTTCTTGGGTGGTGGAAATTTTGTTAGCAGAATTCCTTGGTATTTTCCTTCCTGCTTGGCCTAATTGTTGAATCACGTATTCAGTCAAGAACAGATTATGTACGGTAGTTTCCTCACACTCTACTACACAAAAAAATTCCCTCCAACATCAAAATTACTTCCACCACAAATAGATCAGTCAAAAAATGATTATTTATCATCGATTAACTTAAAATAAACAACAGACTGAACAATAGTAGAAGAATTCATGACATCAATGAAACCGAAATCTAGTCTCTACACTACGCATCCGAGATCAACTACACAGACATACGATGCTGGCTTCATGACTCATGTTGATAGCATGTCTAGGGTCTCCCCCTTTAGCATGCTGCATCAACGTCCTTATATTAAAACAAACAATTACAATTATGCATCTCTTGCCTTTTCGACAAGACTATTCGGTGTATATTTTAATTAGTAATTACAAAATTATTGAGAGGCCCTAACACTGGCACTCCCGAAGGACCTAAACCCGATTTGACAATGATAAAAAACAGAGTTCTAATCTTCATCCATATCATCTTCGGAAGAAGGAAGAACGGTGGTACTAAACGAAGTCCAAGCTTCTCCAAAAGTTTGCTGAATATTTTTATTGATTGACTTTAGGAGGCACTGTACTTCGGTGGGATTGAGGATGATGGTATCTGTGTGGGCAGAAGTCGATGCTTGAGACAAAATGGCAAGACTTTTCACGTTTGCCAACTGAAGGCCGAATTCTTCTTGTAAATAAAAATCCTATCGGGTGATATGCTTTCGGCATTGGCATTCAACACCGAGTTATTGTTTGGCTTCAGTCCAGTGGAGGTTAGCCACTTCAAGCTGAGTGTGGAGGGCTTCCTATTACTCTTGAGCAGATTCCTCTGTTGTGGCCTTTGTCGTACGAGTTGCATCAAGATTCTATTGCAGTGTGATGACCTATTGGTTGAGGGTTTAGAGCTACTCGGCTTGTTGTGTCAATTGTAGGGAGAATTGCTTCTTGCAATGAAGAGGTTGTCTGTTGCAACAGGATGTGATCATCAACTTCACTTTTAAGTTGGTACTGCAATTCATTCATGGCAGCATTTTTGACCATGATTTCTTTTCGCAGCTCTTGAATCTTCTACAGATGTCATCGGTTGGCTTGTTCCAAATTGGTTGCTTGCTTATGGTACGTGTCCACTTCTCACAGAGCTTCTTCAAAAAATGCTTTGAAGTATTGCATTTAACACGACTTGGTCCAAAGAGTGTTGGTCAGTCATTGTACTTGAAAGTGCTATTGGTGGGCAAGCTCTTGGACTTGGTGGAGGCAAGACTACAGCCACTGACTGTAGGCATGGAGATCATCGCATGACCGGGTGAGGTGACCAAAATCTCAAGTGATAAGTGATTGCAAGTGGGGCAGTATGCACTTAGACGGCTGAATTCTTACAGACTAACCTGCTCATTGACACCGAATTGTCAGAAGTGTTCATGAGGAGTAGTTAGTGGAGCTAAGACAGGCAAAAATATATCATCCTCTTTGATGGGTTTCATTGGGTTCCATGGGGATGCCAGAGGAGTGGGTGTATACCATGTAATCAGGATCTTACTCACACACACACAAAGATTATAGATGTTAAAAACACACAAAAAAATAGACACGCCAAGAGACAAGACAGAACGTAGTATTGGGTGCAATCTCCCCCCATGCACTTTGTTTCGATAATCCACAGAGTGCATGTATTTATAGGAATTTTTTATTATGTCAAAATAGTGATTACATGAGAGCGGCTTCAAAAAGCATGTGTGAATGTAAAAGTTGGTAACTTTTGTGGAAAGCCTTTGCGTTTAATATAAAAAATTGCAGTCTACAATGACCCTTATTCTAACCACTACTTTACTGACTATTTTTAACAATAGAACCCTCTACATGGGTCTATTTACAAACTATATAAATTATGAATCGGATATATTGTTGTCTGCCCTTTCACACCTTTCATGCCCTCACGAACCTTTAGTTGCTATATCAAAAACGCCAAAACACATTAATACATTAATAAATGAACACTCCGACAATTCCTTGTTCAACACATTCCATAATTCACAACATGCCCCTCTGTTGAAAAAGCAACTGACCTCAGTTGATAAAATAAAAATAAACATGGATGACCAGTCACATGTTCCATCACTGAACAAAAATAAGCATGTTCCATGTAAAAACACATGCATGGAAATATTCATGGAAGAGTTACATTAATGTGTTTGTGTATGATATGCAAAAATTAAGTGGTCATTATGGGGTGTTATTGTGTTTTATGTATCCATTGACATTCATTTTTGTACTTAACTAAATATTGATGATATTGAGTATCTGTGCATGTAGTATTGACATCATGATCAATTATTTTCTCAAGAACTAAGATTTCATATTGTTCTTCAATTAAAGGAGGGTACGAAATGATCCATAATAGCATGGCGCAAGTTTAATTTTAGGATACTGCAAAATATTTTTGAGACGTCTTTTAATGATACACAACCATACAATATCATTTTCCTTAAATTCCTTGGCTAATCATTTTGTATTGACATTACGTGTATAATGTTCTTGACTTTTCCTAATGTGCTCGTGAACATCATGAAGTATAGACATGTGATCTTGAGCAATAGAATCGGCCATTGGAATGTCAGTTTGAGTAAGTGACATGGGAGTGGGAAGCATTTTACCATAAACAATTTCAAAAGGTGCACATGCAGTAGTGGTGTGTGTGGTGTTATTGTAAGCAAATTGAAGCAATGGCAACTTTTCATCCTAGTTAGTGGGATTATCTAATGAATAACAACGCAATAAATCAAGAATAGTATTGTTTGTAGCCTCACTTTATCCATTATTGTCGAGGAAATGCAGAGCTAAAATCTATTTTAGAACCAAAATGTTGAAATAAGGCAACCCAAAAATGATTACAGAATCTAACATCACAATTAGATAACATTACTTTAGGAAATCCATGATGTGGGAAAATGTATTTAATGAATAATTTTACAGCCTGAGGTGCATATAAAGTTTTTCTACAAGGAATGAAATATGCATATTTACTAAACCTATCAACTATTGTCCAAATTATATCATTATGTGATGAAGTGATAGGAAGACGTGTGATAAAATCCATAGAGATTTGTTCCCATGGTTCATTCGGAATGGGAAGTGGCATTAATAATCCAAATGGTTTACCATGATGACGTTTTACATGCTGACATACAATGCATTGAGAAATATAATGTGCAATATCTTTTTACATGTGTGGCCAAAAGAAGAAATCTTTGCAAGTAAAAATGGTGCTCAGTATGCCTCTATGACCCATGTAAGATGGTTCATGCATTTCTTTGATGACAAAATCTTTAAAAGCTTGGCTTATGCACAATCTATGTTGAAAATAAAGTAAACCATGATGAAATGTATATTGTTCATCAAATAAAGGTGCACCATTGGTGTATTCATGCTATGCACATGAGAAATACAAATCAGATGCATAAGTGGAAATTCTTGAAAAGAATGAATTTGGATGGCAGAAATATTATGCAAAACAACAGAATGTGAAGGAAAACAGCTAAGAGCATCGGCAACGACATTTGCTTTACCGGGTTGATATTGGATCATGGGTTGGAACTTTTGAATAATTGAAGCCCATTTAAGATGTCGATCAAAAATTAAGGGTTGATTTAATAAATGCTTAATATCCTATTGATCGGATTTGATTAGTACCTCAGATCCCATAAGATAGTGTTTCCAAATTCGCAAAGCATGCACAATTGCTAACAATTCTTTATCATATGTACTATAATTCTTTTACGAGGGCTTAAGCTTCCTACTCTCAAATGCAATAGGATGATCATTGCATTAAAACAACACCTATTCTTGAACCACTAGCATCAGTAATGACATGAAATGGCTGTGAAATATCAAGTAATCGTAAAAGATGTACATGTGAAAGTGCATTTGAGTTTTTTAAAGGATTATTGTTGGGTAAGTCCCCATGAAAATTTTCTTTTCTTTTTCAATAACAAGGTAAGAGGCAATGCTAAATACGAAAATTTTTTAGCAAACTTCCTATAGAAACTAGCCAACCCAAGAAAAGAACAAACATCATTGACTGATTGTGGTGTATGCCATTCTACTATCACTTTAATCTTTTTTGGATCCACATGCATGCCTTCACTTGAAATAATATGTCCTAGATATTCTAGCTTACGTTGAAAGAAGTAACTCTTTTCAAGATTAACGTAAAGTGTGTTCTCTCATAGTAAATGAAAAATTGTTTTAAGATGCTTCTCATGCTCACTATCATTCTTACTATAAACAAGTATATCTTCGAAGAATACAAGAACAAAAGCTTGGTAATCAAGAAAAATGTTGTTCATCATTCATGCAAATGTAGCAGGGGCATTAATAAGTCCAAAGGGCATTACCATAAATTCATAATGGCTGGTTTGAGTTCTAAATGCAGTTTTGAAATATCACTTTGTGTCATACGAATATGATGGTAACCCAATTTTATATCAATTTTACTAAAGACATGAGCTCCTTGTAATTTATCTAAAAGATCATCTATTTGAGGAACAGGGTATCTATTCTTTATTGTGATCTTGTTAAGGGCTCTATAATCAATGCACATTCGATAAGTTTTATTCGTCTTCTCTACTAAAAGAATTGGTGCTCCAAATGTGGAAGAACTAGGCCTTATAAGTCCTTTGTGGAGTAAGTCTTTCACTTGGTTTTCTATTTCCTTTTGATGTAGTGGGCCACACCTATAAGGTGCTTTATGAGGAGGAGAACTACCAAGAATTAGTTCTATGCTATGGTCAAAGGATCCTCATGATGGTGGTAGTTCAGAGGGATAATCAGACATAAAACAATCCTTATAAGTAGTCATGAAAGGTTTATGTGCATCGAGAAGTGTATGAGTATAATCAATTATGACATTGACAAAAACAATGCATGAATTGAATCCCTTCCTAAATGCACGTTTTACTTGACTATGACTAATCAATGGAAATGGCTGGAAATCATGCCCCACAGACAAAGTAATGATTTGACCTTTAAATTCAAAGTTAAAGGTATGTGTATGGTAGTCAATACGTGGGTTATAATGACGACAAAAAGGCATACTGAGTACAACATCGTAAGATTGCAAAGATGCAATAAAAAATGTTCGTGCATCTACGTATGGACCTATGCTAATCGTAACATCTTGGACTTCTTGTGTTACATTATAATGACTACCTTGAAATGCAGCTTTCACTTTATACAAGGAAATGTTTTAATTTAAGTTCTTGTACTAATATATGTGAAATGAAATCATGTGAACTACCATCATCATGTAAAATATTAACCAGCTTGTTATTGATAGTACCCTGCATTCAAAGTAAAGAATGAATTGAGATATCATTACCCAAGGTACTTAAGTCCTTCTCCAATGCTTCCTCTGTCCAAATAGGATGATTTTTTTCATTATGGTCCTCCATGTTATGCAATTGGGTTGTAGTTGGTTTCAAATGAAGAGGTCATAATCAACACTTCATTTTTGTATGTCCAAGTTTACCACAATTCTAGCAGGTGATATGTGGTTGCTTCTGTTGGGCATCCACTACTGAAGTTTGGAGGGTAGGTGGTTTGGTAGATTGGAGAGATGAAGCAACAAGTGGAGTTGAGTAATTGGATTGTGGAGGACAAGGAAAAATAGAGTAAGATGGGGCATTAAAATTACGCTTCATAGGAAACATGGGTTTAGCAAAAAGTGGTCGTTGACATGGTTATTGTAGACAGATCGACTTGGTTATGGACTGTAATTCCTTCTCAGCATCATAGGCAAAAGAGATATCCTAGTTGAGGGTTGTAGGCCATAGGGTGTGAAGCTTAACTTGGACTCCCACCTCCAAACCATCTTCGTATTTCTGCTACAAGCTATCCTCTGGTACATCTTCAAGCATTCGAACCAATAATAAATTTTGCCATAACTGCTCTGTGTAGGTAGTGATCGTGTCACTGTCCTTCCATGTAAAGGTTTTCCATGCATGTCAAACATGTAGATGATATTGAGGAAGAAGAAAGCAATCCTTCACTTTATCTTGGAAAGCCTTCCACATTGTTGGATGATCTATACTGTGGCGCAGTACATTCCACTAGAGCTGAGCTTTTCCTATTAAGTAGTTAGTGGCAAATTTGACTTTTTCACTTTCAGCATATGTTTCAACAGTATAAAAATTGTCAAACTGTGACAACCATGAAAGAACTAAAGGGCCATCCTTATGGCCATCAAACCATAGAAATTGGTAATTTTTAACACCAATCTTGGAATATGTATCATCCGATTGGGTAGAAACAATAGCTTTTACCACCCTCGTAAGGTTATCTTCATTAGATTGCATCTTCTCGAGTACTTCGTTGCATTGTTGGGTCTCATCCTGAGCACCTGGAAGTTTGTGCCGCAAGAACTCGAGCTATTGTTCAGGTGTTACCTCGAGTAAAGATGACTCACCAAAATCCTCCATGGTAAAGAACAAAACCCTCTTGCTAGATATGTAAAAACAATTTTGAGAGTGCTTGAATTAAAATGTAAAAGGAAGGGTTGTTCTTGGGAATTGAAAAAGTAAGAAAGAGATGAAAGTTGTGTTAAATATAAGAAAAGAGAACTACAGTGACAACACAAAGAGATAGTGTAGTGGTAAAACACTTTCCTTGTGTGAGTGAGATTGTGGGCTCAAATCCTCCCTCCTTAGTGAATATAAAACTCCTTATTGCCACTCATAAATTAAAATTGGTTCGCGCATAGCCAATGGCTGCCAACGGTCGCCAAGGGAGCCATGGGTGCCAAAGTAGTGCCTTAGTTATGCTTAAGTTCTATGTCTTAGTCAATGCCTTAGTCGACGCCTTGGAGTAAGCCGAAGGAGTAAACATAGATGTAAACATAGGTGTAAACGTAGGTGTAAATGTAGCTTGTGGTTCTCGAACTAAAATAGAAACAAAAACAAAAACAAAAATCAAAATCGGAATCGAAATCGAAAACGGAAATCAGAAATGGAAATTGGAATCAGAAATGAAAGTGGAAACAAAAATGGAAAGTGGAATCAGAATCGGAACAGAAATAAAAAACAGATAGCAAATAGCCAACAACGAATAGAAGACGAAATGAACAAAAACAGACCCCTCCATAGTGACGTGCACAGAGCTTTGATACCACTGTTATTAGGATCTTACTCACCTGCACACAGAAGTTACGAATGCTGAAAACACATAGAAAAATAGACATGTAAGGAGACATGATAGAACGCAGTATTGGGTGCAATCTCCCCGCGTGCACTCTGTTTCAACAGTCCATAGAGTGCATGTATTTATAGGAATTTTTTATTATGTTGAAAAAGTGGTTACATAAGAGCGGCTTCAAAAAGCATGCGTGAAAATAAAATTTGGTAACTTTTGTAGAGCCTTTGCTTTTAATATCAAAATTTGCGGTCCACAATGACCCTTATTCTAACCACTACTTTATTCATTGTTTCTAACAAGTTCTTCACTAACACCAATGTCCATGGTGGCTAAGATTTCTGCCCAACCATGAGGCTCGAATTCCTCATCTGGAAAGATCATCGGTGTGTAGGCTAGGTCTCTAATCGGTCTTGATCCTTGAGAAGTTCCTTCTTCTCTTGCTTTTAGGCATCTTTCTTCTTCCTCTATGAGCTTGCACATCCACAAGTGAGTATCTTCATGCATCGAGGATTGATCGGAAGAACTTACAGAATGCACAGAGATTGAATCTTCTTGCACCTTGTGGATAGGATTCCACTGTAGGGGTGGTACATCTCTTAAGGCATAATCCTTCAGATTGACCTTGGTTGTGACTCTTAAGTGTTGCAAGTACAAGGTGTTGGTTTCCCAATCTTGTACTATTTGCATTTGTCATAGGAAGGGTCTTCCTAGGATCATTTCATAGACATTATTTTCACCAAAGTCACATATAACAAAGGTGTGTTCAAACTCTACACCACAAGTGGTTAGAGTTATCCCTTCTAGCAATCCTTGAGGTCTTTCAATATGGCCATCAGCCATCTAAAGCTTCATTCTAGTTGGTCTTAATGCGGGTTTTGTTGGAGATTCACTCACTAATTGTGCATAATGACATAAAGACAAAGAAAAGCAGAAACAAAGTATTCAAAAAATCAAAGCCTTAGTGAAGGGACAAATTCACGTCTGTAATATACAGCGTAGAAACTTCCAGAATTAGAGTTTGTTGAAACCGGATCAAATTGTATATAAGAGAGCTGAGATAGATAGATAAAAGAGAGAATGTGCGCATATGATATAAAGAATAGAAGTAAGATATAGAAGACACCATAGATCGCGTATGTAGAGATGAATAACAAAACCTGAAATGTCGGGTATCCATCTGAGAGAGATGGTAAGGAACAACTACTCAGAGAAGGAGAGTTTTCCATAGCTATGAGCAAAGTGAGTCCAAGCTATTTTGTATATATCTTCTCTAATAGAAAACACATGTTCATGTGGAAGTTTAAGCGCATTCTTTGTATGTGAAGAAATCTGAGAGATTTCATGTTACTGTGAAAAGTTAGTTAACAGTTACAGTTTTCTCAGTAATAGAAAATCTGAGAGATTTCATGTTACTGTGAAAAGTTAGTTAACAGTTACAGTTTGTATATATCTTCTCTAATAGAAAACACATGTTCATGTGGAAGTTTAAGCGCATTCTTTGTATGTGAAGAAATCTGAGAGATTTCATGTTACTGTGAAAAGTTAGTTAACAGTTACAGTTTTCTCAGTAAATGTTTTTTGGTACTTCTATGAGTTAGATCTCGAAGTATAGTGTAACATTTTGTATGAGATATAGCTTATCTTGTAGCTATAAGTCTCAACTATAAGTTGATCAAAGATTTCGGTGAAATGGATATGTACACATAGTATAAAGTCTGACTGGAAAGAAGACATCCAGAACTGGTGAAGTTTTCTTTAAACTTCAGATAGAGTTCATTCAGTGAAGGAAGTTCACATATTACTTCCTTACTTCATGTATACACATTTGAAGTAATTACAAACAAAGTTGCAGTTCATTCCGGTAAGATTCTAGTACAATTACGGTAGTGTTGGAGTTAGACGTCTGCGGAAGCACGTGAACAGCACAAGGAAGAAGAAGAAGCTTGGAGCACAACACACAAGACTGAATGTATTACTAGAGAATGTACAAAGATAAGTAGCCCATTAGGGCAATAGGCGTATATACAAGCCGGGGGAAAAAAACCTCCTAAAGAGGGAAAAAAGTGCCCCGGCGGTCCTAGAGTGTTCACACACATCACTACCTAAATATATCAACAAATCCCCCCTGGGAGTGATGCGGTGAACAAGGAGCTGGCACTCATGTATAAGGAAGTGCCGAGCTATGTGGAAATCACTCCACAAAAGGAAGTAAGCCCAAAGCTTTGTGGAAAGCTTCAAACTTCTCCCTAGGCAGAGCCTTCGTGAAAAGGTCTGCAATGTTCTCCTGCGTGGGCACATATGCCAAGCTGATCTCCCCAGCAGAGAACCTCTCCCTGACATAGTGATAATGCACCTCAATGTGCTTAGTGCGAGCATGGAACACAGGGTTCCTCGCAACTGCCAATGCGCTCTGACTGTCAGTGAAGATGGTGGTGGCAGAAGACTGGCCAACACCCAAATCAGCCATAAGGCGTCTGAGCCACACACACTCAACAGTCGTTGTGAAAGCTGCCCTATACTCAGCCTCACAACTGGAAGTGGCCACAGTAGGCTGCTTCTTGCTCAACCAAGATATACATGAGCTACCAAGCATGAAGCAAAAACCACTGGTGGACACACGAGTGTCATAGCAACCAGCCCAATCTGAGTCAGAAAAAGCATGCAAATCTGGCGGTAGTGATCCCCCCTTGGGATAAAACAACCCAAGTAGCCGAGTACCACTCAAGTAGCGAAAGATGCGCTTAACCGCTTTCCAATGCGTGACTCCTGGGCAATGCATAAACCTGCTCATCTGTGAGATAGCAAACTGAATATCTGGCCGAGTAATACATAAGTAAATCAAGCATCCAACAGCCTGCTGATAGAGAACAGCATCAAATGCATCTCCAGCATCATGAAGACTCAATCGTAAACCTGTCTCCATAGGAGTGGCAATAGGCTTACAGTCTTCAAGGCCAAAACGCTGCAATAATGTGTCAATATATTTCGTTTGACACAAAGCCATTCCACCATCAACTTGCATAAACTGAATGCCCAAATAGTGATGCAAATGCCTCAAATCAGACATCTCAAATGAGGCATGCAAATCAGCCTTGAAATCAGCAATATGCTTCTCAAGAGGACCAGTGAGCAGCATGTCGTCTACATAGACAACAATGATCAAAAGCACATCATTAGCACGCTTAACATATAAGGTGCTTTCAGTTGGACTGTTCTCAAAACCATGTGCAATCAGATAGGCATGTATTTTCTCATACCAAGCACGTGGTGCTTGCTTTAAACCATATAACGCCTTCTTTAACCTGCACACCTGGTTTTCATGCCCTTTCTGCACACAGCCACGGGGCTGAAAAACATACACTTCTTCATGCAAGTCACCATTCAGAAATGCTATTTTAATGTCCAACTGATGTACATTCCAACCATGATGGGCTGCAAGTGCACAAATGCTCCGAACAGTAGTCATACGGCATGTAGGTGCAAAGGTCTCATCAAAATCAATGCCTCTTTCCTGTGCATAACCCTTTGCAACAAGCCTAGCCTTATACCTGTCAATTGTACCATCAGGTTTACGCTTCAGCTTGTATACCCACTTAGTGCCAATGGCCTTCTTGCCAGGAGGCAAGTCACATAAAGACCATGTACCATTCTTCATTATAGCATCATATTCAGATTGCATAGCAGCCATCCAATTTTCTGAATTTTGTGCTTCATCAAAAGAAACAGGCTCATTCTCATCACAGAGACTAGATGCAGCCATAGCATAGCAATCTGATGCAAAGGAGGTACTATGAGAGCCTGAACGAGTACGATATGACAAAGGTGCATCTAATTTGCTGTCACGCAAAGTCTGCACCAGCCATTTTGGCATAGTTTTTGCCTGTTCAATATCAGCTCTCTCATCAACAAGTGCATCATGTAAATCTACATCAGAAATGGAATGATCTGCATCATCATATGAAGCCTGCAAAGGCTGAGAAGTTGCCTCATTAGGACCAGCGCTAGCCTGTCCACCTGTAAAAAGAGGCATCAAAGTATCATACATGTCTTTGGAGCTAACAGATGTCTCCTTAGTACATGAAAGCAATGGCTGAATAGCATCTTCCACAAAGACAACATCACGGCTAACCAGAATGCATTTAGTCTGTGAATGATACAGACGATAGCCTTTACTTTCAGAACTGTACCCAACAAAAATACATTTTACTGCCTTATCATCCAATTTTCTGCGATGTTGTTCAGGCACTAATGCATATGCCAAACAACCAAAAACACGCAGATGAGCAACAGATGGCTTGCGGTCATGCCAAGCCTCATATGGAGTGATAGACTGCAACGCTTTCGTGGGACACCTGTTCAGTACATATGCTGCATACATGACAGCCTCAAGCCAGAAACTATGTGGTAAAGCCTGACTTTTGACCATGCACCTCGCCATCTCCATGAGTGACATGTTCTTTCGTTCAGCAACTCCATTCTGTTGAGGTGTATACGGCACTGTACACTAGTGTTTTATCCCACGTTCAGCCAGAAATGCATTAAAATCTGAAGACATATATTCCCCCCCTCGATCAGAACGGAGGGTGCCCATTTTACATGCTGACAGATTTTCAGCCAAAACCAAAAACTGTTTGAAGCACATGAACACTTCGGACTTTGCTTTGAGTGGATATACCCATGCATGCCTAGAAAAATCATCAATGAAAGTCACGAAGTAAAGGTAATTTCCAAAAGAGGGTGTCTGCATAGGACCACAGACATCACTATGTACAAGCTGCAATTTCTGCATAGCCCGAACTGAACCATCTTTTGGAAAGGAAGAACGCTGCATTTTGCCCAGAATACAGCCTTCACAAACATGTTTTCCAGGTGCCTCAAGTTTGGGCAAAGAGGACACCATTTCAGATTTCTGCAGGCGTAACAAACTAGCAAAATTCAGATGAACAAAGCGTGCATGCCAAAGCTTTGCATCTGACATAGCTTGAGAATCATGAACTGCACATGCCGAATCATTCACAGATTTTTCATAGTCTATGAGCTTATACAGCCCACGACATAAAATGCCAGAAGCAATAATCACATCGCCATTTGAGAGATCATGGACTGTACACCTATCATCAACGAATTTCACAACCAAGCCAATCTTGGCTAATGCAGAGACTGATAACAGGTTCTTTTTGATCCCTGGCACAAATAAAGCATCTGACAAAGTGAAAGAACTACCATCAGCAGTAGTCAGAATGATCTTGCCAACTCCCATAACAAGATAAGAGGAGTTATTGGCGCATGTGACAGTATTCCCTGTAGGGGCAGGCTCGAGTGAAGAGAAGAAACTGCGCTGCGAGGTAATATGTTTGGTTGCCCCACTCTCAAAGTACCAAACATCTGAGTCTACTGCAGACATGCACTGATCATGAGAAGATGGGTCAAAATTGCAGACAGTAGTAAACGCCCATTCTTCTTCCTGCACAAGATTTGCAGACTCTGTTTTTGGTGTAGAGGCCTCTGCAACAACCATTCCAGCCTCTTTCTTCTTTGCCTCTTTAGCAGCCAGTTTTGGACAGTTCTTTATAATATGATCATTTCCTTTACAGTACTTGCAGAACAATTTCTGCTTTTCTGATTTCTTCTCATCTTTATCCTGGTTCTTCGATTGTGCAACATTTGCAGATTTCTGCTTACTAGTAGAAGAGCTCCATTTTCCTTTGCCCTTCTGACTAGCCAGGAAAGCTTGATCTGCAACACGCATAATGGACCTGTTCTGCCTGGACTGATCTTCCTGCAATAGAACAGAGACTAATTCCTCAAATGACAAGGCATTCGGATTGCCTTTCATCATCAATCGAAGAGTAGAGGCAAAACTCTGATATGAATCAGGAAGGCCATTCAGAACGGTCTGCACAAGTGAGCTATCTGGTATAACCTCATCAGCAGAAATCAATTGTTCCTTCAGGTCTTTGATCTTTGTAAGAAAACTGTCCATCGAATCACCTTCATTCATGTGCTCACTCTCCAACTGTTTTCGGAGGTAAGCAACACGAGCCTCATTCCTAGCCTGGTACAAAGTGGTAAGTGTATCCCAAGCATCCTTTGCTGTTCTGCAAGAGCGAATGTGAGGAATAATGGCACGTTTGACAGACAAAGCTATCAATGCATGTGCCTGGGCATCTCTGCCATCCCAATGAATCTGCTCTGCATTAGGTGCAACAGAAACAGCAGCACGAACAGGAATCTGCGGAATATCATCTTCGACACCATCTTCATCAGCTCCAACACCTGTATTTGCAGTACCTGTCGTTACAGGTGTAACAGGACGTCTTTCAACACCCTACACAATGTTCCACAATCCTTTTGCAACCAGTACATGTCGCATCATATAAGCCCATAATGGGTAGTTGGTACCATCCAACTTATCCTCAACAGCCAACATACGGAATACATCACTGCTTTCAGCCATGGCCGGTAATACCTTGATGCAGAAAATTGACTGTATCTCAAAAAGTTGAACAGAACTGCCCAAACGAGTTCTGCTAGACCTGTAGCAGACTTCGAGACGCTTAAACTGCCGAACAGAAACTGGTATATACCTTTGGCACAAAAGGACGAAATAGCCTGCACAAGCACTGCGATAGTGCGTTCGGAGGCCGAAACGAGCTCAGATCGCGATTTCGGCACCATAGAGCGAAGCAGTTTTGATCTCGGAAACACCCTGAGTATGCTCACCAAATTTTGTGCGAATCTGAGACTGCAAACGGAGGAGTGTCGACGACGTCCTAGAAGAAGCAACGACCTGCTCTGATACCAATTGTTGGAGTTAGACGTCTGCGGAAGCACGCGAACAGCACAAGGAAGAAGAAGAAGCTTGGAGCACAACACACAAGACTGAATGTATTACTAGAGAATGTACAAAGATAAGTAGCCCATTAGGGCAATAGGCGTATATACAAGCCGGGGGAAAAAAACCTCCTAAAGAGGGAAAAAAGTGCCCCGGCGGTCCTAGAGTGTTCACACACATCACTACCTAAATATATCAACAGGTAGTAGTCCGGTGAAGTTCCGGTGGAATTTTGGTGAGTTCAAAACACAGTTTTGGAAAAGTTAAGTGACGCAAAGATTGTTTAACTATAAACAAACACAATAGTGTAAAGTCTGAAGTAAATCAGTTCAGAACTGAAGCTTGAAGGAAACGAGAAGATTTCTGTAAAGTGATTTTTCGGTGTTCACTAAATACAGTTATAAGTTTTCAGTTTCAGAAAGTTTGCTAAGCTACTCATGATTATAGAGGTGTTCTAACATCACTCTAGCTTAGTTTCTGTGGTGTAAGCGAATTCCGCAATAAGCGCTGCACCAACAGTGGTATCAGAGCATGGAAAGGTTCTGAAGAGCAGAAAAGGTTTCTCAGAAGAAGAAAGGGAAAGAGAATTTCAACAATTCTCATAAATAAAGTTGAAAGCTGAGGTGATCAACAGCAAACGGCGTCCAGAAGTGTTCCGAAGTCATTCTCAAGGGTAAAGGTTTGTAAAAGGTAAAACCTTTTAACATTACACTCACCGGAAGTAACAGAAACAAGAAGATCATGGCAGATCATATCTCAATTGATAAATTGGACAGAGATAATTATCCCGCATGGGTAATGCGCATGGAAGCTTTACTTATGAGTAAAGACTTAATGAAATATGTGACCGGAGAAGAAAAGAAGCCGACTTTTGAAGACGACAGTCAACCGAAGAAAGAAGAATTAGAAGCCTTGAAGTTGTGGCAGAAGAAAGATGCAACGGCAAGAGCATATATCTATAATACTATTACATATCATCTATTACCGCACATCAGAGGTCTGGAGAAAGCAGAAGATATATGGAGAGCGTTGGAAGATCACTTCCAAAATACTATGAAAGCTAGAAAGGCTAGCTTATGGTCGGAGTTCACAACGTTCAAGAAAAAGCAAAGTCAAAACATTAGTGATTATGTCACTAAGATGAACGACTTGGCAGACAGCCTTGGTGAAGATATCAAAGACCACAGGTTAATAGCGCAAGTGCTTACAGGTTTGAGAGGAGATGAAAGGTGGAAACCTTTCGTACTCTCAACTGAACTGTCTTTAAATCATTTTGTACCAGATTTAAATCATTTGCTTGGACTAATGCTAACGTTTGAGCAAGATTTGAAGACAGATGGAGAAAAAGGACATAGTTCAGCTATGTACGCAAAGAACAAGAAGAAAGGTGATAAAGGAAAAGAAAAAGATGAAGAAGAAATGACTGCTCAAGCAAATTATGCAAGAGGAAGAGGTAACGTCAGGAAAAGAGGTAAAGGAAGAGGTAATCAGACTAATAACAAGAAAGCTTGCTGGATCTGTGGATTAAGCAATCACTTGGCTCATGATTGCTGGCATAATTCACAAGGATCAAACCAGAACCAGAACAGTAACAGTAGAGGCAGAAGCGGAAGATATCAAAGAGGAAGACAAAGCCAAAGAGGCGGATATGGTAGAGGTAGAGCAAGAAGTTGGGGACAGAATCAGTCTCACAACACTACCTACTATAACTATGCGAATGATACGCAGAATGAAGATCATACGACGTTGATGATGAACTCGATAAGTGTGTCAGAGAATGAAGACCTCAAGGTATTCTATATTGACTCTGGTTGTTCAAATCATTTGTCAGGAAATATAGAATTATTATCAGAACTTGAAGGAGGCATTTCAAATCATACAGTACAAACAGGTGATAACACAAAACATAATGTAAGGTTAATCGGAAAGGTAAAGTGTAAGAATGGAGCTGACCTACTAGCAAATGTTTTGTATGTTCCAAAAATCCTATTTGATCAGTGTGGATCAGATAGTAGAAAAAGGTTTTCAAGTCAGGTCTACAAATGAAGGAGTTTTTGTCGAAGATCCAGAGAATGGATACAAACAGATTGTCCATGGTAAAAAGGAAGGTAGACTTTTTACTCTGAAAGTACAAGGGAATGTTGGTCAAGCCTTGATCACACATGGTGATGAGGTATTTACAGAACTAGACCTCTGGCATAAGAGGCTAGGACACTTTAATGAAAAGGGAATCAAAGCTATGGTAGAGAAACAGTTCGTGAGAGGATTACCAAATATGAAGAACCAACATATGATTCACAAGTGTGAAGCATGTCAGATGGGAAAAGCCCACAGGTTACCATTTCAGAAGAATGGGTACAAACATGATGGTGTGCTAGAACTCATACATACAGATGTATGGGGACCAACGAAAGAAGGATCTATCAGCGGATCGAGGTATTATGTTCTTTTCATTGATGATGCAACAAGATGGATAACTCTTTATGTTTTGAAAGAGAAGTCAGAAGTGTTTGGAGCTTTCAGACATTTTCATGCATATGCTGAAAGACTTATAGGACAGAAACTCAAAAGACTAAGGTCTGATGGAGGAGGAGAATATTTTTCTCGATGGTTCAATGATTATCTGTGGAATGCAAGTATCAAAAGAGCAATAACTTGCAGGTATACACCACAACAAAATGGAGTAGCAGAAAGAAGAAACCAAACTCTAGTTGAGTTTGCACGAGCAATGCTAAAGGAGAAGAACTGTCCAAATTATCTTTGGGCTGAGGCTGTAAATACAGCGACATACTTGGTAAACAGATTACCATGTACAGCTTTAAATGGGATGACCCCTTATGAAGCTTGGTGGGGCAAGAAACCAACACTTGATCATTGCAAAGTGTTTGGATCAGTTGCGTATGCTTATGTACCATCACAATTGAGACATACGCTTGAACCAAAAGCAAAAAAATATGTGTTCATCGGATATGATGAAAAGCAGATGGGTTACAGGTTATGGAGTCCTCTAACCAAACAGTTTACTGTTTCCAGAGATGTGACATTTGATGAAGGAAAAAGCTGGTATACAGATAAAGAGCATAGTGTTGAAACACTTGAAGAAGAGATAAGAAGAAATGAAAAAGGTAAATCACATATGCAGGTGAATGGAGATGAAGATCATATGCAGGCAAGTATGTCCAGGATCGAATCAGGTATGAGAAATGAAGATGGATCAAGACTTGATGAAGATATGTATTCAGATACACATGAAGAGTTTGAACCAAGAAGGTCAAATAGAGTAAGGAAACAACCGACAAGGTATTCCTATGATACTTCTTATTTGACTCAGAAAAACTATGCTTACTTAGTAAAGGAAGATGAAGAACCTCAGAATTATGGTGAAGCAAAAGGTAAGAAACAATGGGAAGAAGCGATGAAAGAAGAGTTCAATGCTCTAGAGGAGAACAAGACTTGGGAACTTGTTCCAAAACCAAATGGTAAGAAAGTGATTGGAAATAAATGGGTTTACAAAGTCAAGAAGCTTGCAGATGGAAGGATAGCCAGATACAAAGCTACACTGGTTGTCAAAGGCTATGCTTAGACATATGGCATAGATTATGATGAGACGTTTAGTCCGGTGGCAAAGATGTCAACCATAAGGACATTGATTGCTATAGAAGCATCAAAAGGATGGAAGCTAAGTCAGCTGGATATAAAGAACGCATTTCTGAATGGATATATATCAGATGAGGTTTACATGGAACAACCTGAAGGGTTCGTAAGTTCCAGTTACCCAGAACATGTTTGCAGATTAAGAAGAGCTCTCTATGGACTGAAGCAAGCTCCAAGAGCTTGGAATTACAGACTTGTGAAGTATCTCAATGACCTTGGATACCAAAGTTCGAAGGCAGATGCAAGTCTATTCATCAAGAGAACAGATGAAGGTATGATCTACATTTGTATTTATGTAGATGACATAATAATCACAGGAACCTCAGATGAAGGAATCAAAGAGGTAAAGAGACTGCCTGAAAAAGAGTTCAAGATCAATGACCTAGGAAAGTTGTCATACTTTCTAGGAATGGAAGTTACATATACAGATCATGGTGTATATGTTTCGCAAGAAAGGTATCTCCTAAACTTACTGAAGAAGTTTAACATGGAGAATTGCAGAGAAGCTTCAACACCGCTTGAAGTAAATCATAAACTCAAAAAATATGGTGGTGCAGAGTTTAAAGATATGAGGAAGTATCAGTCGTTAGTGGGAAGCTTAATTTATGCTACGCTAACAAGACCGGATCTCAGTTATGCAGTGGGAGTTTACAGTTTTCTCAGTAAATGTTTCCTAGTACTTCTATGAGTTAGATCTCGAAGTATAGTGTAAAGTTTTGTATGAGATATAGCTTATCTTGTAGCTATAAGTCTCAACTATAAGTTGATCAAAGATTTCGGTGAAATGGATATGTACACACAGTACAAAGTCTGACCAAAAAGAAGACATCCAGAACTGGTGAAGTTTTCTTTAAACTTCAGATAGAGTTCATTCAGTGAAGGAAGTTCACATATTACTTCCTTACTTCATGTATACACATTTGAAGTAATTACAAACAAAGTTGCAGTTGATTTCGGTAAGATTCCCGTACAATTACGGTAGTAGTCCGGTGAAGTTCCGGTGGAATTTTGGTGAGTTCAAAACACAGTTTTGGCAAAGTTAAGTGACGCAAAGATTGTTTAACTGTAAACAAACACAGTAGTGTAAAGTCTGAATTAAATCAGTTCAGAACTGAAGCTTGAAGGAAACGAGAAGATTTCTGTAAAGTGATTTTTTTATGTTCACTAAATATAGCTACAAGTTTTCAGTTTCAGAAAGTTTGCTAAGCTACTGATGATTATAGAGGTGTTCTAACATCACTCTAGCTTAGCTTATGTGGTGTAAGCGAATTCCGCAAGAAGCGCTACACCAACAGGTTTGCCCCATTGCTTCCACAAGGAGGTGGTCGCAGTCACAACATGAGCCCGTGAATCTAATATAGCTTTGGTTGTGTAGCCTTTGTAGGTGAATGGAAGATAAGTATTACCTTCTTCATGTTCACTCATGTCTCCTATTTTTTCTAGAGGTATCTCTAGGACTTTCTGCTTAGAGCGTGCTTTTGACACATTGGAATGAAGTTCGAGAACCTGATTCACCACATGTTTCCACAACTCAAGTTTTACTTTCAGAAGCTCTTCTAAAGTGAGGTGACACTACACCTTAGTGTTCTTCATGACTTTAGTGTTTCTTGGAACCATTGAGTCGTCATTTCTTATAAATATTGTGGGAGCTCTTATCTGAAGAGATTCAAATTCCCATGGGCATGTGAATTCTGGCAACTCTTGTAAAGAATTAGATTCAAAATCTAATCTTTCGTCTTCTTGTTGCTCTGCTTGGTCTCTTTAAATAGATGGAATGTCTTGGGGAAATTGAATATGAAGATCATCAATTCCAGGAATAGGAGGGGGAATTACTCTTCTCCTTGGCCCATTTCTCTTCTTGTATTTCCCGCAAGAACTTTTCATAGTATTCTTAAAATTGAAAGAGGTGTTCCACCATCTGTGGAATCAAGAACATAAACTTTTGTTGGTGGTGAGCTTTCTCTTTCAACAACTGGTTGAGTCTATGGAGGTAAAGAAACATGCAGCTTGTTCACCAACTGCCCTTGTCTTTCTAGTAAGCCCTCGAAATGCAAACCCAGTTTGATAGAATTTTTCTAATTGAACAATTGATTGGCCTCGAGCATAGCCTGAGCTAGTTCTACCATTTTCATGCAAAATTTTGTTCATCCCATCTCTAAATCTGCTCTAGGGTAACTCTTGTCTAGGTTTGCACATGTTGGCCCTTCTTAAAGTCGAGCCTGGTAGGCCTTGAACATCATGTCCAAGCCTTCTAGGGTTGGATCTGCAAGAACAGACCCTGGATGTGGTCTATTCACAATGGAGTGGAGTGCATGGAGTTACAGCATGCAAGGGGTTTTGAGATGTAATGTCTACTATTTTTATTTTTGCATCTCTTAGGTTGTCTTCTAATTCGGATAACTTTCTAGCCCATTTATGATTGACCTTCTCCTTGGTATCCTTCCAAGCTCTTGTTTTCCTCTTACTAGGCTCTCCTGATTCACTTGACTCTAATTGTTCAGCTGGTTTAGCCTATTTTAAGGCTTGTGCCCTAGTAATTGCCTATATAGGAGCCATGTTAATGCTACTTGAACTTGAATCCACCACTAAGCCTATCACATTAATTGGTGTAACCTTGGGCTCACTAGAGGGGTTCCTTGGACAATCTCTCAAGAGGTGTTCTTTGCCTCATTCAGGACAAAATCCTTGTATTGAGATGGTATGTCCTTGTCTCGGAGCTGGTGGGTGGGGACATTCACAAATGAAATGGTCACCTTGACATCTAAAACATGGTCCTCTATGGGATTGTGGTCTCATTTGTCTCAATTGGGGCCTGGGGTTAGGATTTGTATACATGACATTGGAGTATTCTGGCTCCCAATTTGGTTCCATAGGTAGTGCCTCATATTGATACCGATAAGTCTCACTATGCTTGGGTGACTCATTGTAATAAGCTTGTGGACTATCTTCATGGGTGTAGTCAGAACTCTGAGCATGAGGGTCATTTTCTGAGACCAAAGGGGTCATCGGCACCAATGATCTATTAGGGTTCTCCTCTACCATTGCATACTTAACTGGGATCACATTGGCAAGAGGTGGCGATTTGTTTCCTAGGACCAGTTGTGGCCTATATGGTGCCTGGTATTGTTGCTGGGATTGAGGTTGATATTGTTGTTGTGGCCTATAATATGGTTGTTGGTATTGTTTATGATACCTACCCTATTGGTAAGGTTGCTCATAAGTTTGTCTGATGGCTTGCCTATTGTATGGACAATCTTGAGCCATGTGGTTCGTGTATTTTCTCTTTATTGTGTAGTATTGGCCGCTAGAGTTTCCTTGGGATTGAGCCAGGATTAGGCAAACATTAGCCATGTGCTCTCTTCCACACGTATAGCATCGTTTCATCGAGACCATTCTAGGTGTGTTCTTACTAGAGACACCCAACTTTTGAGCTACCTTCTCTGCCAGTTGCTCAATAGATATAGATGGTTTGGAGGTGAGGTAAGTAGAGCTATCTAAATCTTTATAGATTTTTGAAATCTCCAGTTCATCACCTAGGTTGTCCTCTATGTCCATGCACATGCGAAAACAATACTCTATGGTTGTAGGTTTCTTCAAGTACACATAAGATCTCAATTTGGTACTTAACCATATAAGAATGAATCCACTTGTTTGGTTGGTGTGGGTAACTCTGGAATGGGGCATGTCTCTACGTACCATCTAAACCATCTTCTTGCAAGTTGAACTATTTCTGAGGTGTTTGCTTGAAGCTGTGTATAAGCGATGAAGTATTCTGTCTAGTGCCATTTTGGAGAACTCAATAATGAATGCTTCTAGCAATTGTTCTATATTCTTGAACTAACCTTGGTGTGGTGGCTAAAATCATGTTAAGGTAGTGTTTATGAGAGTTAGACTGAAGGCATTGTACTAAGTGAATAGGTCCTCGGCTTGTTCGGCTCTTAATACTTGTCTACACTCTGCTACATGAATATAAGGATCTCTTTTGCCATCAAAGTAACTTTTCATGGACTTAACCAATTGTGTAGGCCTCAAGATCCTAGGATGTTCTCTAGATCTTGGCAGAGGAAATTCATCTGCATCTCTTTGAAGTCTTGGGCCTCTATGCCTCTCTTGATTCATCTTGTCTATCTCCATTCCTGATTTGTCTCTTCCTATACAGCTGGCAAAACTCACTTCTAGTCTCTCTCTAGCTCTGTCTCTTTAGGTTCCATGAGTCTAGGATGATCCTGCTCCTTGGAGGCCATGGGAAACATTCAAGCTTGGTGGAGGGAAGATCAGTTTGCCCTTATAGGTGTAGGCATGCCTACCCTACTCCATAACTAGGAACATCCTCTCTGAAGTGTTATCTAGATAGACAACCTTGCTAGTGTCTCTGGGTCCTTAAACTCATAAATGGTGATTGATCCAACTTTGTTAGGTTGGTCGGGCTTAAACCTCCAAAATGCCTCATCAATGCTCCTATTCAAGAATAACTCTATGCTCTCATTGTCTTGGGGGATCCACTCTAGGGTGATTACTCTAGTCAAGATGGATTTACCTCTAGGTGTCCTAGGTTCTCATCCTAGGGTTCTTTGCTCTAGGTCTTCCATTTCCATCTCAAGAATGACAATTCCAAACTCATATGTCCTATCGGGTAAGCTTGTGACCACATACATAGTTCCTTGCTTGTCAATATAAGAACCCTCTTCGAACTTGACCACTGGGTGTTCAAATTCGAAGGGTTGATCTGGGTTTCTAAGTTGGACAATTGATCTTCGTAGCCCATCCTCATAGATGTGAGCACCTAACGTGTTGGTCCTAATATATTCCAATTGCATTTTATAGGGACCTTCTCATGTCTACAAATAAGCAGTACCTGAGCTACTTGTGGGTCTCTCCATGTTAAATACATTTCTAAATCACTTGTTTTTTAACTTAGCACGTAGGGATAATCACTAAGTTGTTGTGCCCATGACCTAGCTGTGTGATTGATACTAGCTTTAGACGATCTGATGGTTTGTCTATCTTGGCCTAGGTGTCTACCTGATCTAAGTTTCATAAGCTTTGTCTACTAGTCCTAATTTCCCCAAGTACAATTGCATTGCAATGTACTTTTGAATCAGTTACTTGTTCTTTTATAGATTTCTCTGGTGTCATCTTGTTTGACAAATATCATCGTTAGGAATACTTGAGTTTTACCACACTTTGGGATGTGATCGATCCATTTAGGTCCTTTTCCTTTAGGTTTTATTGCAACAATATCCTAACTTACACTTGAACTTGAGTAATTAGGGTTTCTTGCACTTGTATTGTTTCTAATGTGACCCTAATTGATGAATACCACTAATCGCACTTAGCATGTACTAGAAATTGATTGAGGAGGTTGAGAGTTCTTCCAACCTCAAGTTTGGTGCTTCGAAAAGTGCTCTCATGTCTAGTAAACATGCTCCCCAAACCTTGCTTTATTGTACACTTTACCTTGCTCTGGACACCCTTGAATGGCTCTTAATGGACTTGTAAAAGTACAAAGTAAGCTTTAACTTTAATTTATTTGGCATACAATTTTTTAAGACACATTTTCCCCCTTGTATTGCTGAAAAATCCTTTGGAGGCCCCTTGGCTTCTGACACACTTTAGAGCTCAAAAAATGGATTTTGGATGAAAAAGTTATGTCAATTTAAGCTCTTTGCTGTCAAACAGACAAACAAAACCTCTCAGGATATTTATGTATTTGTTTAAGGTGACCATGATTGTGTGAAAATGTCAAGATTGTCTAAGAGAAAATCGCAATGTTGAAACAACCAGAGAATCACACTTTTGTGAAAGATGCAAAAGACAATCGTGATGTTGTGAGACAATCGCAATGTTGAGACAACCACATAATCACGATTTTATGAAAGTCAGATAATCGCAATGCTGTGAGATAATCGCGATGTTGTGACAACCAGAGAATCGCGATTTTGTGAAAGTCAGACAATCGTGATGCTGTGAGACAATCACGATGTTGAACAACTAGATAATTGTGATTCTGTGAAAGTCATAAAATCGTGATGTTGAGAGACAATCGCAATGTTGTGACAACCAAAGAATCATGATTTTGTGAAAGTCAGCCAATCGTGATGTTGAACAACCAGAGAATCATGATTTTGTGAAAGTTAGACAATCACGATGCTATGAGACAATTGAGATGTTGAGATAACCAAAGAATATCAATTTTGTGAATGATTTTATGCAGGAACTTCCAATACTAAGGCGATCGTGATGCTCTAAAAATTTCCACAAAGTCGCAATTTTTTCCAAAACATCACCATTTTTTGAGAATTTTGGTAGGAACTTTGAAATTGAGCATCGAGGCCTATGTGTCGTGTAGAGTGTTGTGCAAATCACACAAACTTGCACACACGGTAGTGATGTGTGTGAACACACTAGGACCACCAAGGCACTTTTTTCCCTCTTTAGAAGGTTTTTTCCCTCAGCTTGTATATATGCCTATAACCCTAACGGGTCACTTGTCTTTGTGCATTCTAGTGGTAATACATTCAATATTGTGTGTTGTGCTCCAAGCTTCTTCTCCTCCCTTGTGTTGTTTGTGTGCTTTCGTAGACCTCAAACTCCAACAATTGGTATCAAAACAGTTCATCGCTTCATCTGGGGCATCATCGACACCCCTCTGGTCACAATCTCAGAATCGCACAAAATTCGGTGACCATACTCAAGCCAATTAGGAGTTCAAAACAGCTTTGCTATATGTTGTTGAAATCACGATCTGAGCTCATTTTGGCCTCCAAATGCACTATTGTAGTGCTTGTGCAGACAATTTTGTCTTTTTATGCCAAACATATATACAGGTTTCCGTTCGCTAGTATAAGCGTCTCAAAGTTTGCTACATTTTTAGTAGAACTCCACAAGATAGTTTTGTTCAACTTTTTGAGATACAATCATGTTTTGGCATCAGTGTATTTTAGTCAATGGCCATGGCTGAAACCAGTGATGTATTCTGTATGTTGGCTATTGAGGATAAGTTGGATGGTACCAAGTACCCATTATGGGCTTATATGATGCATCATGTATTGGTTGCAAGAGGACTATGGAATATTGTGCAACGTGTTGAAAAACATCTTATTACACCTACAAATACAATTATTGAAGGTGATGCAGATGATGTTGAAGATGGCGATATTCTTCATGTTCCTGTTTGTGTTGCACCTACTGTAGAGCAAATTTGTTGGGATGGCAAAGATGCTCAGGCACATGCATTGATAGCCTTGTCTGTCAAACGTGCCATTATTCCTCACATTCGCTCTTGCAAAATAGCAAAGGATGCTTTGGATACACTTACCACTTTATACCAAGGCAAGGAATGAGGCTCCTGATGCTTATCTTTGGAAATAATTGGAGAGTGAGCACATGAATGAAGGAGATTCCTAGGATAATTTTCTCAAAAAGTTCAAAGATTTAAAGGAATAGTTGATTTCTATTGATGAAGTCTTGCTTGACAGTTGACCTGTGCAGACTGTTCTGAATTGTCTTCCCGATTCATATCAGAGTTTTGCTTCTACTCTTTGTTTGATGATGAAAGGCAATCCAAATGCCTTAACATTTGAGGAGTTAGTCTCTGTTCTATTGTAGGATGATCAGTCCAGGCAGACCAAGTCCATTATGTGTGTTGCAAATCAAGCTTTCTTGGCGAGTCAAAAGAGAAAAGGTAAATGGAGCTCATCTACTAGTAAGCAAAAATCTAATTTTGCACAATCGAAGAAAGATGATAGAGATGAGAAGAAAACAAAAAATCAAAAATTGTTTTGCAAATACTGTAAAGGAAATGATCATGTCATAAAGAATTGTCCAAAACTGGCTGCAAAAGAGGTAAAGAAAAAGAGGTTGGAATGGTTGTTGTAGAGGCCTCTACACCCAAAACAGAGTCTGCTAATCTTGTACAGAATGAAGAATGGGCATTTAATATTGTTTGTAGTTATGACCCATCTTCACATGAACAATGTATGTCCGCAATAGACTCAGATGTTTGGTACTTTGATAGCGGGGCATCCAAACATATTACCTCGCAGCACAGTTTCTTCACTTCACTTAAGCCTGTCCCTACAGGGAATACTATCATATGTGCCAACAACTCCTCTTATCCTATCATGGAAGTTGTTAAGATCATTCTCACTATTGTTGATGGTAGTTGTTTTATATTGTTGGATGCTTTATTTATGACAGGAATCAAGAAGAATATGCGATCAATTTTAGCTTTAACCAAAATTGGCTTGGTCGTGAAATTTGTTGATGACAAATGTACAATTCATGATCTGACAAATTTATTTTCACCTTAAATTGCAACCCAATGGCCTGGAAGTTTATGCCCGACCTAACCTAATGGCTAGGCTCACAAAGATCATCTACAACCATCAACGGTCACACATAGACCTCATCTAGCTTGGAAGTTAGGGTTCCACAAATGTCCGGGCTCTCATAATGGCTTCTCCTCATAATAATGGGGGCCTTACAACTTAGAGCACCATGGATCATTTGTGGTCACATGAGGGTGGAGTATTGAGCATATCTAACACCCCCCCTCAATGTCCACCCTACGGTGAACTACCTCCTTGGTCCAATCCCAAGCTTTGGAAAGTCCCTAAGAAGTTGCTCTCTCCCAAGAGCCTTGGTGAAGATGTCTGCTCCATTTTCTTCAGTAGGACAATAGCTTATCTCCATGACCCCGTCCTCAATCAACTCACGCACATAGTGATACTGGATTTCTATGTGCTTGGTATGTGCATGGAAAACAGGATTTTTGGCGATGGCCATGCAACTTTGGTTGTCACACTTCAACTCTGTAGCCTCATGTCCTTGTATTCTTATGTGCCATAGCATCCTCCTCAACCATACTGCTTCACATGCTGCAACGCATGCAACTTTGTACTCAGCTTCAGTAGAAGATAATGCTACAGTCAGTTGCTTCTTACTAGTCCAAGAGAAAATCCCTGATCCTAAAGAAAAGCAATATCCAAAAACTGATTTTTTGGTATCAATATCTCTTGCCCAATCTGAGTCAAAGTATTTGGCTAGAGATGATCCTTCTTCATAAAGAATACCATAATCAGTGGTTCCTTTCACATACCTGAGTATCCGCATGCTTGCCTTCCAGTGAGTTTGGCAAGGCTTATTAGAGAACCTACTTACTACTCCAACAACATAAGAGATTTCTGGTTTGCTATTGCACAAGTAGAGGAGACTTCCAACTAATTTCCTGTATCTTCCATTATCCACTAGAGGTGACGTATCTTCAATAGATAATTTTGTGTTTACCTCCATAGGTGTAGAAATTTCCTTGCAATCCTCCATGTCGAATGCCTTCAATATCTGCCTTGCATACTTTTGTTGAGAGATGAAAATCGTCCTTGGTTCCTGCCAAACTTCAAGACCTAAGCAATAATGCATTACACCCAAGTCTGTCATTTCAAATTTTGAACTCAGGGTATCTTTTGATTGTTGAAGAAGAGCATCATCATTTCCTGTAATCAGAAGATAATCTACATAGAGTACAAGCACAATTATCTTCCCTCCTCTCTTTAGAACATACAAGTTAGCATCAGAAGCACATCTTTTGAAACCTAGATCAAAGAGATACTTATCTATCCGTTGGTACCATGCTCTAGGGGCTTGTTTTAGCCTATATAATGCCTTTTTCAGCTTACATACCTTGTTCTCTGAATGGAGAGCCTCAAAACCTAGTGGTTGAGACATATACTTGAGGTCTCCATTTAGGAATGCTGATTTGACATCCATGTGATAGACTTTCCAACGCTTATGTGCAGCCACAACTAGTACTACTCGGGTAGTAGTCATTCTTGCAGTCGGGGCAAATGATTCACAAAAGTCAATGCCTTCAAGTTGTGAGTAGCCCTCTTCAATAAGTCTTGCTTTATACTTTTCTAGAGTACCATCAGCCTTGTACTTTGGCTTCCAGACCCACTTGGTGCCAATGACTTTACGCTTAGGGGGTCGATCCACCAGCTCCCAAGTTCCATTCTTCATGATATTGTTGTATTCTCTTTACATGGAAACCCTCCAATTCAGATCATGGAGTGCCTCTTCCACATTGGTTGGTTCCTTTGCTTCTTCTTGAATGAGATCAGCCATCAAGGCTGTGTTTACAATATGGGCGTTTGCCCGTCTCTGTTCCTCTATTCTTTGTGATCGAGATTATCTGCAACATGTTCTAGTGAATATGGGATGGGGTTTGCAGAATCATAGAGATGCCTCACCCAACGTGGCAATGGCTTTTCCACTTGGGTGTCGGCAGGTTGGTGACTTTCAGACTCATCATCTGAAGATGATGCTTCCTTCGCTTGTGTAGAAGGGATAGCTCTTGGGCCAGGTTCATAGTGGATTGCCCCTTCGCCTAATGATAAAGTGGAAGCTCTCTTTTCCTCCTCCATTGCATGTGGTTGCTCCTCCTTAAACAACACATCATGACTCCCCATGGTCTTCTTCGCCTCAGGTTCATAGAGCTTATAAGCCTTCTTATCTTTGTTATACCCTAGGAAGATACATTTGATGCTTTTTGGTTGAAGCTTGTTTGTCTCCCTATCTGGAACATGTACATAACATTCACTTTCAAATACTTTGAAATGGGAAACAGAAGGCTTTTTACCAGTGTAGGCTTCTTGTGGAGTCTTTCCATCAAGTGCCTTGGTGTAGCTTCGATTCAAGATGTAGACAGCAGTGTTGATAGCCTCTGCCCAAAATTGATTAGGCAAACCCTTTCCTTTCAACATGTACCTTGCCATCTCCATGATGGTTTAATTCCGACGTTCTGCAACACCGTTCTATTGAGGACTATGTGCCACTATGAGTTGATGCTTGATTCCCTTACTCTTGCAGAAATCTTCAAACTCTGTTGATGTGAACTCACCACCACCATCTATCTTGAATTTCTTCATCTTCTCCCCTGTTTTAGTTTCAACAAGCTGAAGCCATTCTTTAAACTTACCAAAAGCTTGAGCCTTATCATGAAGGAAGTACACCCACATCTTCCTACTATAGTCGTCGACAAGTAACATGAAGTAGGAAGATCCGCCCAAGGCCTGTGTAGGCATTTTTCTGCTTAAGTCAGCATGCACCAACTCTAGAGGATAGCTTGCCCTATTCTTGCTTTCTTGTGAAAATGCCTTCCTTTGTTGCTTGCCCATCATGCAAGGTTCACATGGTTCCTTCATTTCTGCAATCGATGGTAGGTGTGCAACCATACCCCTGTGATGCATCTCCTTCAGTATAGGGTATCCAATGTGGCCAAATCTCTCATGCCATAGCTTACTTGTGCCCATGTTTGTAGTGGTTGTAAGAGCACACAGCTCATACAGGTTGTTCCTCCTTATGCCAGTCCCAACAATGTTGTTGTTATTGTCCATAATCTTAGCTCCTGTCTTACTAAAATATACTTGATGACCTTGATCAGTTATAGAAGCTACTGAAAGTAGATTTCGTTTTATTTTTAGAACATACAACACATTTGAAAGCTTTCTGATATCGCCGTTCGAGTTAATGAAAGAAATTGTACCTTCGTCCTCTATAGGAGATCTTGCATTGTTCCCTACCTTTACTATGATGGGTTGCTTTAGAGGTTGTAAGGAACTATAAAGGTCTTTTCTACTCATCATGAGACGAGATGCACCATTGTCCAACACCCATGAGTCATATGTTCCTGAATCTTTAGTCGAGGAGCACACCTCCTCTATCGTAACAAATAACTCAAGTTCTATTTCTACTATGTTGGCAAAATCCTTGCCCTTGCCACCTTTTGAAGAGCCACTCTTCTCTTCTACCTTCTTGATGCGACAGTCTTGGATTCTATGTCCTTTCTTCTTGCAGTGGAAACACTCTCCCTTGAACTTCTTTTTGTCGTTTTTCTTTTTGTCTCCATCTTTTGAAGAGTCTACTTTGCCTCCTTTGGCATTTGTTATGAATGTAGCATATCCTTTGCTACCACCACTCCTTGCCTTGAGCCGCATCTCCTCCTCCATGAGTAAGGCACTAAATTCTTCAAAAGTTAGTGGTTGAGGTCTGATTTGAGTGTTACGAGCAGTTACCAAACCATCAAACTTAGGTGGACAGATTCGAAAACAACGTCGAGCTAGCTCCTCACTTGACTTTTGAACACCTACTCTCGCCATTTGATCTCACTGATTCTTTATGCGAGTAATAAACACCTCTGCAGTCTCCCCAACAACAAACCGTTCTACTGCAAGCTGATTCTCCAAGTTATGAATCCATGTCTGATTACGAGTTTCATATTGATTTCTCAATATGTTCCATGCTTCACATGCCTTCGTAGTATGCTGAATGAGAGTCACAACACTATGACTCTCATGTAGAAGATCAACATCAGGAGGAATCATTTGACCACGATTATTTGGATCAGGTTTTCTTGGGGCTTATGAACAGTCCCAAGAACAGTCTCCAAAAGCTCATACGAATCAAGAATAGAAGTGATTTTGAACTTCCACAGGGTGTAGTTTGTCTCCTAGTCGTAGATGATGACATGCCACTTGACATCTTCTCTTTTTTGTTGTTCAGACCTCTGCAACCTCTGTGTTTTTGCTTCTGCACCACTCAGAGCCTCTTGAGCTCTGATACCATGTAAGAAAATAATAGCACAATGGAATAGACCTGTAGACGGAATTGAGAGAAAAAACATAGACAAAGATAGATGCAGACTAAGAGATAGAGAACTCAAATTCTTAAATTGTTGAGCGTAATGCAGTTACCATGATGGTGATGTCCACCCGTGCGCTCCCAATGTGGAGCTTACTAGTGGGCGATCTAGACAGACTCTAGATGAAGGGCTTACTAGTGTGCAATGCTATGTAAAGCTCAACCTGGGCCGTGCGTATATAGCTTTTACAAGGCAGTTCGGTATAGATAAACATAGTTTGGAGATATAAAATAATTGGTAAAATATATGATCCGACAATATCTCCATGACCAGAAGTCCTACCATCTCGGCCCTACTGGCCGAGGGGATAGGCCCCCCGAATCCCGCAAAAGGGGGTAAGCCCCCCTCTGCACTCCCCCCATTAAAACTCTATGGGGAAACCACGTGATGCCACAAGGCCTTTATTTTCACCTTAAATTGCAACCCAATGGCCTGGAAGTTTATGCCCTACCTAACCTAACGGCTAGGCTCACAAAGATCATCTACAACCATCAACGATCACACATAGACCTCATCTAACTTGGAAGTTAGGGTTCCACAAATGTCCGGGCTCTCATAATGGCTTCTCCTCACAATGGGGGCATTACAACTTAGAGCACCATGGATCATTTGTGGTCACATGAGGGTGGAGTATTGAGCATATCTAACATATTTCGGATGCATCACTCATCTTTACATTGTTGAAAGGATTACAGGAGTCTTTTCAAAGCTTTGCCACTACACTGCAATTGGTTGCAAAAGGGAATCCAAATATGTATGCATTTGATGAGGTTGTGTCTCTTCTTTTGTAAGAAGAGCAATCTAGAGTGAATATGAGTGATTTGATTGAGGGAACACAAGCACTTTCTTTCTCAAAAAAAGCAAAAAGCAAGTATGGTTCAAATTTGGGTTCATCAAAACCAACGCCTCAACCTTCCTCTTCCACTCATTCCTCTAATGATGTTGATTTTCAAAACAAGAAGGGATGCAAATATTTTTGGAAGGCTGCTCATACTATTGATGAGTGTAGAAAGCTTGCTAAGTGCAATCAAAAGAAAAAAGAATCTAGCATGTCTATTATTGAAAAGTTTTCAAATACAAAGAATGATTTAAGACAGCATGGTGCTGGAATTCGAGGTTTCTGAAATCACGTGAACAACACAAAGAAGAAGAAGAGGCTTGGAGCACAACACACAATACTGAATGTATTACCACCAGAATATACAAAGATAAGTAGCCCATTAGGGTAATAGATGTAAATACATCTATGAGATGGCAAACTAAATATCTAGCCGAGTAATGCATACGTAAATCAAGCATCCAAAAGCCTACTGATAGAGAACAATATCAAATGCATCTCCAACATCATGAAGACTCAACCATAAACTTGTCTCCATAGGAGTGGCAATGGGTTTACAGTTTTCAAGGCCAAAACACTGCAATAATGTGTCAATTTATTTTGTTTGACACAAAGTTATTCCACCATCAACTTGCATAAACTAAATGCCCAAATAAGAAGCACATCATTTGCATGTTTAACATATAAGGTGCTCTCAGTTGGACTATTCTCAAAACCATGTGCAATTAGATAGGCATGTATCTTTTCATACCAAGCACGTGGTGCTTGCTTTAAACCATATAATGCCTTCTTCAACCTGCACACTTGGTTTTCATGCCCTTTTTGCACAAAGCCATGGGGCTAAAAATCATACACTTCTTCATGCAAGTCACCATTAAAAAAATACAATTTTAATGTCCAATTGATATACATTCCAACCATGATGAATTGCAAGTGCACAGATGCTATGAACAGTAGTCATTAAGCATGTAGGTGCAAAGGTCTCATCAAAATCAATGCCTCTTTCCTGTGCATAACCCTTTGCCACAAGCCTAGCCTTATACATATCAACTATTCCATCAGGCTTAGACTTTAGCTTGTATACCCACTTAGTGCCAGGAGGCAATTCACATAAAGACTAGGTACCATTTTTCATGATAGCATCATATTCTAATTGCATAGAAGCCATCCAATTTTTAGAATCTTGTGCTTCATCAAACAAAACAGGCTCATTCTCATCACAGAGACTAGAGACAGCCATAACATAGCAATCTGATGCAAAAAAGGCACTATGAGAGCCTGAACGAGTACGATACGACAGTGGTGCATCTAATTTGCTATCATGCAAAGTCTCCACCAACCATTTTGGCATAGTTTTTCCCTCCTCAATATTAGCTCTCTCATCAACAAATGCATCTTGTAGATCTACATCAAAAATGTAATGATGTGCATCATCACATAAAACCTGTAAAGGTTGAGAAGTTGCCTCATTAGGACCAGCACTAGACTATCCACTTGTAAAAACAGGCAACAAAGTGTCATACATGTCTTTGGAGCTAACAAATGTCTCCTTAGTACATGAAAGTAATGACTGAATAGAATCTTCCACAAAAACAACATCACGACTAACCAGAATGCATTTAGTTTGTGGATGATATAGACAATGGCCTTTGCTTTCAGAACTATACCCATCAAAAATACATTTCACTGCTTTATCGTCCAATTTCTTACGTTGTTGTTCAAGCACAAATGCATATGCCAGACAACCAAAAACACTTGAGGTGAGCAATAGATGGCTTGCAACCATGCCAAGCCTCATATGGAGTGATAGACTGCAATGCTTTAGGGGGACACATGTTAAGTACATATGTTGCACACATGACAGCCTCAAGCCAGAAACTATGTTGTAAAGCATGACTCTTGATCATACACCTCACCATCTCGATGAGTGACATGTTCTTCCATTCAGTAACTCCATTTCTGTTGAGGTGTATATGGCACTATACATTGATGTTTTATCCCACGTAAAGCTAGAAATGCATTAAAGTAAGAAGACATATATTCCCCCCTTGATCAGAACAAAGGGTGCCCATTTTACATGTTGACAGAGTTTTAGCCAAAACCAAAAACTGTTTGAAGCACATAAACACTTTGTACTTTGCTTTCAATGGATATATAAAAAAACCCATGCATGCCTAAAAAAATCATCGATGAAATTCATGAAGTAAAGATAGTTCCCAAAAGAGGGTGTCTACATAGGACCACAGACATCAATATGAACAAGCTGCAATTTTTGAGTAGCTCAAATTGAACCATCTTTTGGGAAGGATGAGTGCTACATTTTGCCCAAAATATAGGCTTCATATACATGTTTACTAGGCGCCTCAAGTGAGGGCAAAGAGGACACCATTTCATATTTCTACAGGCATAGCAAACTAGCAAAATTCATATGACTAAAGCATGCATGCCAAAGCTTTGCATCTGACAAAGCTTGAGAATCATGTACTACACATGTTGAATCATTCATAGATTTTTCATAGTCTATGAGCTTATACAAACCACGATATAAGATGCCAGCCAATAATGACATTACCGTTTGACAAATCATGAACTGTGCATCTTTCATCAACAAATTTAACAACCAAGCCAATCTTGGCTAAAGTTGAAATTGATAACAAATTCTTCTTGATTCCTGGCACAAAAAAAGCATCTGACAATGTAAAAGAACTACCATCAGTAGTAGTCAGAATGATCTTACCAACTCCCATAACAGAATAAGAGGAGTTGTTGGCACATGTGACAATATTCCCTATAGGGGCAGGCTCAAGCGAAGTCAAGAAACTACACTGCGAAGTAATATATTTGGTTGCCCCACTATTAAAGTACTAAACATCTGATTCTACTACAAACGTACACTATTCATGTGAAGATGGGTCAAAACTGCAAACAGTAGTAAATGCCCATTCTTCATTTTGCACAAGATTAACAGACTTTGTTTTGGGTGTAGAGGCCTCTGCAACAACCATTCGAGCCTCTTTCTTCCTTGCCTCTTTAGCAGCTAGTTTTGGAAAACTCTTTATGACATGATCATTTGCTTTACAATATTTGCAAAACAATTTATGCTTTTCTATTTTTTTCTAGTCTCTGTCTTCCTTCTTTGATTATGTAGAATTAGCAGATTTCTACTTACTAGTAGAAGAGCTCCATTTACCTTTTCCCTTCTGACTAGCTAGGAAAGCTTGATCTGCAACACACATAATGGACATGTTCTACCTAGATTAATCTTCCTGCAACAGAACACAAACTAACTCCTCAAATGTTAAGGCATTTGGATTTCCTTTCATAATCAAACAAAGAGTAGAAGCAAAACTCTATTATGAATCAGGAAGCCTATTCAGAACAGTTTGCACAAGTGAACTATCACGCAAGACTTCATTAGCAAAAATCAATGGTTCCTTCAAATCTTTGATCTTTGTTAGAAAACTATCCATGGAATCTCCTTCATTCACATGCTCACTCTCCAACTGTTTTCGGAGGTAAGCAACACGAGCCTCATTCCTTGCCTGGTATAAAGTGTTAAGTGTATCCCAAGCATCCCTAGCTATTTTGCATGAGTGAATGTGAGGAATAATGGCACATTTGACAGACAAGGCTATGAATGCATGTGCCTGAGCATCTCTACCATCCCAACAAATTTGCTCTACAATAGGTGTAGCAGGAACCACATCACAAACAGGAACATGAAGAATATCATCATCTTCAATGCCATCTACATCACCTTCAACAATTGTGTTTGCAAGTGTAATATGACATTTTTCAACTACCTGCACAATATTCCATAGTCCTTTTGCAACAAATACATGATGCATCATATAAGCCCACAATGGGTAATTGGTACCATCCAACTTATCCTCAACAACCAACATACGGAATACATCACTGCTTTCAGCCATGGCCACTGACTAAAATACCCTGATGCAGAAAAATGTTTGTATCTCAAAAAGTTGAACAGAACTACCTTGTTGAGTTTTGTTAAACTTGTAGCAGACTTTGAGATGCTTATACTGGCGAACCAAAACCTGTATATATCTTTGGCACAAAAATACAAAATTGTCTGCACAAGCACCATGATAGTGTGTTCGGAGGCCGAAACGAGCTTAGGTCATGATTTTGAGACTGTGATTGGAGGGGTGTCGATGATGCCTTAGATGAAGCGGTGACCTGCTCTGATACCAATTGTTGAAGTTTGAGGTCTGTGAAAGCACATGACCAGCACAAGGAATAAGAAGAAGAAGCTCGGAGCACAACACACAATACTGAATGTATTAGCACTAGAATATACAAAGATAAGTAGCCCATTAGGGTAATAGGCATATATATAGACCGAGGGAAAAACACCTCCTAAAGAGGGGAAAAGTGTCCCGGTGGTCCTATTATGTTCACACACATCACTAGCTAAATATATCAACACATGGCTCAAGTTTTTTGGGCATGTGTTGTTACATGCCATTATAATGGATCATTGCATTCCTAAATGCATGGTTTTGAGTGAGGGTGATTCAGATTGGTTCTTTGATAGCCGTGCTCCAAAGCACATAACTTCATGCAAGGTTTTTTGCATCTTTGAAAGATACACCTAAAGGAGGACATGTGGTGTGTGTAAACAATGCCTCTTATCCTATCATTGGAGTAGGAGAAATTGAGCTTATAGCTACAAATGGAGGTGTGATTCTCTTGAAAAATGCATTGTATGTACCCGATATCAAGAAGAAATTAATTTCACTTCCTTTGATTGCTAAAGGTGAATTTCATGTACACTTTGTTGAAGATAAGTCTATGCGTCATGCTTTTAGCAATATTGATATTATCGTGATGTCTGGTACATTATGTAATGGTTTGTATCACTTGGAAACATACAAGAGGGCTGTCTCAAATGCCTTGGTTGCTCATACTTCTTCCATGGCTGAAATGCAGCTTTGTAATGCTCGTTTTGGTCACTTGAACTTCAATAGTTTGCTTTACTTGCAAAACAAGGACATGCTTATTGGTTTGCCAATACTTGAGTCCATTGAAAAACATGCATGTGAAGGTTGAATTCTTGGAAAAATGCATCGTGCTTCTTTTCTAAAAGATAGTAATACACACACTACAAGAAAATTGTAGCTTGTTCATAGTGATGTACATGGTCTCATCAAGACTCCATCTTTTGGGAAGCATGTATATTTTCTTACTTTCATTGATGATGCTACTCACTATAAATGGGCATATCCCATGAAAGCAAAGAATGAGGTATTTTCTTGCTTCAAAGTATTTTTTGATAAGACTAAAGATTTTGCTTCAAAGAAGGTCTACGCAAAGATCATGGTGGTGAATACATGTCACATGAGTTCAATGCTTTTCTTCATGAAAGAAGAATTTCACATCAATGTATGGTGTCATATGTAGAGAGTACACACGCGGAAGCAAAATGAAAAGTAAAGTACTCTCACAAAACAAAGAATGTGTGAGACACAAAATGAGTAGTCCATGAAATGGGTAAACTCATGTGGATTATAAATGAGCTTGCCAAGAGCATGGAGTAGGCTCATCAAGCTTCTAACCAAGTAAAAATGAGGGGAGAGGCCCTCCTTATATAGATTTGGGAGGGGCTCTCAAAAGTACATCATATGTGGGATAAGTCTCCTAAAAGGAGAATGAATACAACTGGCAGAAGCACATGGAAAGGTACCCAAATACAAAGGAAATACAATATAAAATGGAAATAGACTAGAAATGGAGTGCCTCCTGGATACAAAATGGAGATGCACTCATGCGGATACAAATGTAGATGAAGTAGGAGCAATCATATCATCAACACCCCCTCTACAGCTCCATTTTGGAGCGGCTGAATGCTGCAGAGGTCCACCAAGCACTGAAGTGGTACTGGAGGTAAAGCCTTGGTGAACATGTTCGCCAGGTTCTCTTGAGAGGTACACTGCTCCAGAGAAATCTCCTGAGATATGATTTTCTCACAGATGAAGTGGTACTGGATCTCGAGTGCTTCATCCGAGCGTGGAACACTGGATTCTTGGCGATGGCTAAGGTTGACTGGCTGTCCGTGCGAATACATGTCAGAGTATTCTGCAAAACACTAATGTCAGATAATAAACGGCGAAGCCAGATGGCCTCACATGCTGCAAAGTTGGATGCTCGGTACTCGGCCTTGGTAGATGATAGTGCAATTGTAGGATGCTTCTTACTTGCCCAAGAAATAGGTCCTGAGCCAAGCAAGAATATATACCCAAAAGTAGACAGTCGAGAATCAAGATCGCCGGCCCAATCTGAATCTGAATATCCGGCAAGTTCGATGCCCCCTCTATACCAAAGACCATGATGTCGGGTGAGGGCAAGGTATGAAAGTAGTCTCTGAGCAGCATCCCAATGAGTCTAACAAGGCTGATGTGCAAACTGACTGAGTATACCAAATGCATAAGCAATATCTGGTCTAGTATTGGCAAGATAGAGTAATGAGCCAACAAGCTGTCGATAGGTATGCACATCCACAAGTGATGATGAGTCCTCCAGTGTAAGCTTGATGTTTGGATCAAGTGGTGTTGAAACTGAGCAACACTGGTCCATGTTATATCTGGAAAGTAGATCACAGTAGTACTTCTTCTGTGATAGTAATATACCTTCTTTTGTTTGCCAAACTTCCATACCCAAGAAGTAGTGTAGTAATCCAAGATCTGTCATAGAGTACTCAAGATGAAGCTGTGTGATGATAAACTGGATGCGTTCTTCGTCTGAGCCTGTCAAGATCAAGTCATCTACATAGAGAATGATGATGGCTACTAAAGAATCCTTTTGATAGATATAGAGATTAGCATTAGCATTGCTTCTATGAAATCCCTTGTCTTCAAAGAACTTGTGAATCTTTTCATACCAGGCCCTGGGAGCTTACTTGAGTCCGTAAAGTGCCTTGTGAAGCTTGTAGACTTGATCTTCTTTGCCTTTGATCTTGAAACCGTCAGGTTGTTCAACATATACTTCTTCTTGAAGATCTCCATTGAGGAATGCACTTTTGACATCCAGCTGGTAAATGGGCCACTTAAAGTGAGCACTTAGTGCTAAGATGATTCTTATGGTTGTGAATCTTGCAGTAGGAGCAAAGGTTTCTTCATAGTCAATGCCATGTTGTTGCTTGTATCCCTTAGCTACCAACCTTGCTTTGTACTTGTCTAATGTGCCGTCTGACTTGTACTTAACTTTATAAAGCCACTTAACTCCTATGACTTAGCTTCATTGAAGATCACATCCTTCAAAATGGTGATGGAGTGGTTTTCCATATCATATAGACGGTATGCATTTGATTGGTCACTGTACCCTATGAATATGTGTTTCTTGGACTTTGAACTTTCCCTTTTCCTTCGATGGGTAAACTTTTTGTTGTTGCCAAGATAGACTTCTCCCGTGTGCTCTTCGAGTTCTTGAAAGGAGTCCTTGTCTTTGCACATATGGGAGGTAGCTCCGCTATCAAAGATCCACTCATGTGGGGAGCTAGAAGTAACTAGGGCATTGGCTTCTATGGAGATGAAGAGTTCCTCACTCGAGCAGTGGGATCTATGTTGGGATCCTTTGGATGCTTGCCTATACGTAGAAGCCTTCGATGATTGTTTCTTTTTATAGCAAAACTTTTTTAAGTGTCCAAATTTTCCGCAAAAGTTAATATATTTTCGAAGGGGTTTTGTCTTCATACAAGGCTGCTAATGTATCCCAAGCATCCTTGGACATCTTGCAGGCAATGATATGTCCTTTCGTCAGTTCGTCACAGGCAAGTAACAGTTGACCTAAAGCTCGTTTGTCCTTGACATTCCACACATGCCAATTGTCTAAGTTGGTATCCCTATTGGGTTCGGGGTCTAACCCATCTACTACCTCATGAAGAAGATTCGTGTAGAGATATGCGCACATGACATCTTTCCATAGATTGTAATTTTGTCCATTGAGGCGTTCATCCTTAGGCATAAAAATAGGGGTGAAAGAGGGTAAGAAGTTAGCCATAGATGATGAGCTACCTTCACTTTTGGTTATTATAAAGCTTTGAGGATAAAGTGTTTAGAAACACTATCAAAGACACCGCTTCAAAATAATTACAAAGCTTGAAATGAACAACTGGACACCACACTAAAAATTCTTGGGGGGGGGGGGGGGAGGGGGCTTAGAGTAGCCCTTCACTTGTACAACACTAAGAAAAGTCGACGCGAGAGGAGGGCGCTTAGATTATGAGCCTTAGAGTAGGCTTAGAGACTTGAAGAAGCTTGTGGGCGGGCTTAGACTAACCTCCAACCCACAAGTATGCACACACAACACTTTTTCTCTTATATGCTTGATGTACAATGAGTGGGCACTTAGTGCCAAAGGGTGCCAATTGTTATGCCAAAGAGGGGCAATGTGAGTGTTGAACCATAGAAAAGTGACCCCGTAGTGAGATTATGCAAGGATCTTAAAAATATAGGAGTAAGTACCCTTTGGAAAAAATAAAGCTTTGAGAATGGTACAATGTATATTGAGCAAATGGAAAGTATGGAAGATAAGAGGATAAAAAAAATTTTTGAGGAATTAATTTGAGTGATCTTCCACTAAAGACTTTTCAAACTTATGGAGCTGTGGATTCAAAATGTGACCTGTATGAGGTTTACATATGAGGTGGTGTGAATTTCTTCAAATAGGTGTGGAGTCCATTCAACAATGCACCGTGAACCTTCACAACTCATTTAATGTGATTAGCCACCAAGGAAAACATCGAAGAAAAGGAAAAACTAGTGTTTCATCTGTTGTGTGAGATTTAATTGAACGACCATATTAAGCATTCTAGCACATTCATCATTAAAGCTTGCCACTCGACCGCATGCAAATTAACTTTTCCAAACGTGATTAGTCGATACTGGCAGTGCATGACACGTAGGGGAAAATTGCTTGGCGTTAGTATGCTTATATATAGAAAATTCGCAGAAGCATATGCCGATATTTAACTTGACAAAAAATGTTCCATAACCATTGATGTATAACCAGCTGATTGCACGATGCTCTATGACATTAGAGGTGATGTCATTGCCAAATATCTGGCCCGCTCCTACTAATGGATGCAAGTCAACATAGCACACGCTGCTCGCGCCCTCTCTCCCTCTCTCTAACACTCACTGTGCAGATGACTCGTCTGTATGCTCTACAATCCAAGCGTCCATAGAATGCATGCAAATGACTCGTCTGTATGCTTCTGTAATCCGCGCTGAATGCAAGCATAGTGCATGCGAGTACAGAGAAACTCTTCTCCCCTCTCTCTCTCTCTTCGTGAGAGATGGGGGAGGTGTATCGGAATACAACTCTAAGATGTGCGACTCCTAAGGATGTTCGCTGCAGAAAAACGCCCTTTGTTTCTCTGTCTTGCTCTCGATGGCTGCACCACACAGCTCTGTTTCAATGTTGTAGGAGAAGCTACTGTAGATTGCTACATTGTTAAATGCTGAGAGGGAAGGGAGATGTCGAACAAGGATGCCAAAGGTAGATTTGGAGATGTCAACGGGTGTAGTGCTAGTGTCACATGTGTATACACATAGAAAATGCTACTGCGCCATAGCCATCTCGTTCTTAAAGCTTCACCTTCCGAGTGTAGTTGTTAAGTTACTGACAACTGATCTCTTAGCAAGCGGCCTCTGCGTTTCCGGCACCTAGTGGGAGAAAATATTCATACAGTTGTAGAGAACATACAATCCTTTGGTGTAACGCACGGATCGGGAAAATGCTTCTCTGCACATCGTCTGCTCCTGCACTGGGTGCACTCTATTCATCCTTCTCTACGAGAGATACGTGCAAGGAGTCATTTGATCTGACCTTTGTCATACAAAAAGGAGATCTGGAGTGAACCAGTAGACTGTCAAATAATGATGAACCTCACAACACATACTGAGGTATAGATGCTGTCTTAAACAACATAGTTAAACTCTAATACCTATCAAGAAAACACAAAGAACTATGACAAAATGAGTGATCAAAACAGTGTTGATAAACACTTGAACATCAGAGATGAATCACTTCATCAATCGAAATGTCAACACCAGGATCTGCCTTCTCTAAATGCTACAAAAATGTTTATACACACTGTAATAACAAGGATGCATCACTAGATGGAATAATCCATAAGCTCTTGGCACAAAAAGGGTGGGTGGGAGAGAAAATGGGGTAAAAGGTGATAAATAAGAAAGGGTGGGAGGGTGGGTAAATGAGACCCAAAGAGCACAAAACTGATGGCAAAAGCTTCTCACAATAAGACCACCAATGCTCAAGCTCCAACACCACCAAAATGATCGCCAAACGCACCACCAAGACCTCCACCTAGCACTCTGATACCATGTAGAGATACACACGCGGAAGCAAAATGAAAAGTAAAGTACTCTCACAAAACAAAGAATGTGTGAGACACAAAATGAGTAGACCATGAAATGGGTAAACTCATGTGGATTAGAAATGAGCTTGCCAAGAGCATGGAGTAGGCTCCTCAAGCTTCTAACCAAGTACAAATGAGGGGAGAGGCCCTCCTTATATAGATTTGGGAGGGGCTCTCAAAAGTACATCATATGTGGGATAAGTCTCCTGCAAGGAGAATGAATACAACTGGTAGAAGCACATGGCAAGGTACCCAAATACAAAGGAAATACAATATAAAATGGAAATAGACTAGAAATGGAGTGCCTCCTGGATACAAAATGGAGATGCACTCATGCGGATACAAATGTAGATGAAGTAGGAGCAATCATGTCGTCAACACCATATACACCTCAAAAAAACGGTATTTCTGAGTGTAAAAATCGAACACTCCTTGAAATCGCATGATGTATGGTTAAAGGAAAGCACCTTCTTGACAAGTTTTGGATGGAAGCAGTCATGTGTGCAGACTATGTGTTAAATCGATGCCCAACAAAAGCATTAAGATTCATGACTCCTTATGAGGCTTGGAATGGACATAAACCTATGGTTAGTCATATGCACATCTTTGGTTGTTTGGTATATGCTCTTCTGCTATCACAACAACATCACAAACTTGATGACAAGGAAAAGAAATGTATATTTTTTGGTTATAGTGCTGAAAGTGAGGGATATCATTTGTACCATCCATTGATGAACACAATTATTGTGAGTCAAGATGTGGTATTTGCTAAAAATTCACTTTTTCCTCTACTTGAATGCAAAAAACAACCAACAATTAGCTCACAAGGTGTGTTTGATACAATCACGCCTTTGTTCCAAAGTGGTGTGCTTGACTATGGCCATGTAGACTAGCCAACTGAGATTCAAAGGGCTAAAAAATTCTAGCAAAATAGAGCTGAAAATACAAAGAATTTCCAACCAAACATGACTGAATTTTTTTAATAAAAAATGGCCGAAACTACTAGAAATTTCAAGTGACATATGGCTGAACATTTGCATCAAAATATGGCTGAAAATGAGCATGAAATTAAGGTCACACATGATTGAGTGCACCTTTACCTTAAAGAACAAGATCAAGCTCTTGCCATGCATCAAGTAATTTTGTGGATTATTCTCTTATTGCAATAGCATGTAATGAAGAGCCACTTAGTGTTGAAGATGCATGTGATAATCCACATTGGATGAATGCTATGCAATCAAAAATGGATTCCATACATAGGAATGGTGTTATGTGCATTGCCAAAAGGGAAAAATTCCATTGGTACAAAGTGGGTTTACAAGATTAAAAGAAAGTATGATGGTAGCATTGATCGCTACAAAGCTAGATTGGTTGCCAAAGGATATGCACAACAATATGGAATTGACTATGAAGAAACTTTTGCACCTACTTCACACATGAATACCATTCATATTGTGGTTGCATTGGTTGCCCAACGAGATTGGAAATTACATCAATTGGACATAAAAACGGCTTTCTTGAATGGTGATTTGCAAGAAGAGGTTTATGTGAAGCAATTTCCTAGATTTTCCATGAAAGGGCCAGAGCATATGGTTTGTCACTTGCATAATGCCTTGTATGGTCTCAAGAAAGCTCCACATGCATAGTATGACAAAATCTGTAAGCACTTGATTGCTCTTGGCTTCACATGTAGTCCAATTGAAAGTACACTATATGCACATAAAGATGGGGCTGATCTTACTGTGCTCGTTATTTATGTTGATGACATACTCTTGACTGAGTCATGTGATGAAAAACTTGACATCCTTATGGTTGATTTGTAGCATACTTTTGATGTCACTTATCTTGGTCTTTTGAGCTACTATCTTGGCATCCAATTTGTATCCATTGAGGGGGGAATTCTTATGCATCAAGAAAATTATGTTGAAAAACTACTTCAACATTTTGACTTTGAGGATTGCAAGCCAATTTCAACACCAATTGAGATAGTATTTAGGTTCTCAATTGAGGATTCCAGTGATGCATTTGACACTTTTGTTTATTCGCAAGATGCGATATGTCTTATATATGCATGCAACACAAGGCTGGATATGCATTCTGCACTTGAGTCAATTCATGCATAGGCCAAGCACTAAGCATTGACAAGTGGCGAAACATGTGTTTAGATATCTCAAAGGCCCTTTGAATTTAGGTCTCTTATATGGCAAAGATATTCAACCAGACATGCATGCTTTTATAGATAGTGATTGGGTTGGTTGTTGTGATACTCATATGTCCACTAGTGGTAATTGTTGGAGGATAAACACTCCTATGTGCACAACAAAAGCAAACCCTCCAAAGATCCTGAATTTTTCCAAACATAGGCTCTGTGTTTTCAGATTTTCTTTGAGTACATGTAGAAAATGAAAATGAGACTTTGTCACCTGAAATAAGAATTAGAGATCTTTCCAATGAGAGTAAAATCACTCCATTTGGACACTGGATGATGCCTCAAAACAAAATAGATAACTTGGTCTCTTCACAGTGTATTAGCTAATTATATAAACACTATTTTGGACATTTCTTTGAGCTTGTGCAAGAACTGATCTTGAGACTCAAATTAGAACTTATAAGCTTTCCAACAAGATAAAAATCACTAGAAATGGATTCGGAATGAAGAAGAAACAATAATTACAAGATCAGGGGGTCTATGACGATCATCTAGAGACGTAGAGTATGTAAAATTGAAATCTATGCAAAATATACAGAGAATAGTTAATAGGGAGTGTGCTTAAGAAAGGGGGAAGCTAGGTCACATATTTCCATGAGTCTAAGTCATAATAGAACTTCTTAAAACTTTAAAAGTCACATACCAACATCTTTAACCAATCAAATGCATATACATGTCAAAAGGTGAGGTCCAATCATATCAAGAGGTGACCTTTTTCTTCTCTAATAAAATTATTTCCATTATAGACATGATTTGATGCCTCCAGCTCGTGGAAATGATCCTACTTTGATTGTGGATGATGTGGAATAGGACCCACCTCAAAGTAGATCACCTTTCTTGCATCACTTCAAGAAAGTCACCACAAGAAGTGTCTGATGAACTACCGACACTTATCTGTTCAATCTAGAAGTTGGTATCTATCCCAACCTTGAGACCCGACCATGTGTTCAGTTGAAATTTTCACCTAGATAACATTCTATGACATACATAAAATTAGAAAGCTTTCATCTTCCTTCAATTCATTGGATACACTAGGCGCTAGATCACCAATGCATAAAAATGCTCTCCAATCTTCAACAAATATTCATCAATAAACATAATATCTGTTTTTTCCATGCTATTCAAATCATTCTTCAAAATGAATATTCCGAATTTATGTGTTTATAAAGTATAGCTTCAACAATGTATCTCAACCTTCCTTCAAACTATGTTGTAATTTTTCATTCTAAGCTTTCATGGATAATGATCATTCTTGCCAAGTATTTTTACTTAAGACTATGAGAGATGGAATTGAGCATGAAGGGGAGTATTGGAGATTGTACTACCTTCTCATGTTATATTAGCTCATGTAATACATCCCATTATGAGATAGTGCAGGAAGAAGAAGATCATTTTACCCCTCCAATTTTGGTGAACCCCGTAAAGCGTAATTTTGCACCTTTCATTCCTCGAGCCGTTTTCTATTTCAAATAGTAAAGAAAGTTAAATTCTAAACCGCAATGTGAGGGATAAAGCCATCTAATTCCTCTCTCTATGCATGTCCTTCCGCGCCATTATACAACGCGAAGGCAGCCTACACAGCCTTGTAAACCAGAAGAGGCCAACAGCGCTCAAACTAGAGCAGACCTGTAGGCTGTTGGCTGTTTCTCTATCGCCACCGCTTCCTCTCCGTTCTTGCGGGCCGTGTGTCACTTCCTCTCGTCCTTCGTCGACGCCTCCTCCTCGATAACCTCCGCGTTATGCCGTCCCATCAAAAGGCCGATCTCACGACAAGCTCTTTACTGGACGACCTTAACGAGGAACTTGAACGCCACAAGAGGCAGAAAGCAGACAAGTCGCCGCTTCCAAAGCCACAAGGCTCTGTTCGATGTAGGCTTGGAAACCGTGTCGGTGATTTGGGCGTGCAGGATGGCCGTGGATGTGAGCAACGGGAGCTTTACGGTGTCATATTCATGTGTAATCGTCGCACCTGGAAAGAGTGCCTTGGGCAGTGTCTCTTTGGCCTTCCCAGTGGCAAAAAAACCTTGGTAGAGAAAGTGGTGCCTGGTATGAAGCTTTTTTTATTCGAATACGAACGACGGCAGCTGTGGGGAGTTTTTAAAGCGGCTTCTCATGGAACCATGGATATTATTCCTAATGCGTATTCAGGGGGATCATTTCCTTGCCAGGTTTTCGTAGTTTGTCGATTGGAGGTTGTTCATGAAAAGAAGTAGCTCTTTGCTCATGTTATAACTTGTCACGATGCAGAAATTCTAAAATTCTAAAGCTTCCTAAGATGATTGTATGCAGTAACTTTCAGCGGGAGGATACATTGTCCTTCTCAACAAAGTAGTCATTGAATGGATTTTATTTCTGCTAATTCTTCCGCAGGATGATGCATAAAATAGGGATTTCTCATGCCTTTGGATGTGCTGCATTCTCGGATATGCCGGTTTGTTTTCTCAAGCTTTTTCCTTCTTTATTTCAGGTGCGTGTAGATGTTCCTGAATACTACGTAGCGTTGAATGAGGACGAATTTTATGATGTCCTCAAAGATAACTACTTCTCTGATAATAAGTTTCATTTCGATTTGGATAGAGAACAGGTAGAAGTTAATCATTGGACAAAGTCTTACGTATTTATTTCCTTTTTATCTCCCCATCTCTTGCAAACATAATCAAATATTGTGGTCTTCGTCTTTCAAATTCATGCTAGGTTTATCATCTCATCAGTTTATTTGAAATGAAGTACTTGAAATCCAGAGGATTGGAGCCTGAATGCATTCAGTATCAGAGCAATGAATACCTTCTGGAAAAGTGTGTTTCGATGGGGCAATTGCTTATTTCAAATGAAGAAGCACTAGAGTACTACAAGGTTCTTAGGAACAAGCCTCTGACACCTGAGTTGTGTACTTGTAAACAATGGATAGCACAAGGCGAAATCTGCTTGCATTCACAGGAAGAGGTGGAGTTTGGCTACAGGAGGGTTGAGAAGGTTGTTAAAAGAATTGAACGTCCTGCATCAGGTTCAAATTGCTCTGTTCCTTGCCTTGATATGGATATCCAGCATAAATGGCATATTGAAGGCGATGTTTCTGGCTTCACTAAAGGTGGGGATGATAAAGGTAATTTTTTTTTATATGTGCTATTGCAAGCAGTTTAGGCTTTCTTGATGCTCATAAACGTAATGTCAGAGATTCTGGTACAGGGGGCAGCATGCCACTTTACTCTATGGTGAACACACACAGATCTGTAGAGAATGTTAACCCCTCTGAGCATCTGCCACAGAATCACAGCAATAGGGCCAATGGGAAATCTGTTTGGGACAGGATATCTGGCCGAGCAAAACCTCCTGTGGCATCACAACTTGCTCAAAGGAATGTTGATTTCTGTGCAGATCCTTCTGAGTCTTTAACTATGGAAGTGATTTCAGACTCAAAAGTGATAGAGGTTGAGACTGATTCTGTGGAGGATGACTTTAAATGTGGGATTGTTATTGAAGATGTAAAAGAAGAGTACTCAATTGGATTTAAACGCAGAAGACCAAAGGAAATGGGTGTCTCAGGGAGTACTGCTTTAGTTCAAACAAGGATCAAGAGTGTCGATTTTCAATCTGAAGTTGGAGGTACCAAACTCAGTCATGAAGCGCAAACAAACAAACGGAGGCGAAAGTTGATAAGACCATTCTTTGAGGATCCAAATGGTAGACCTTTGGTTGATCAATTGACCACCACCTCTGAGAGTGCATCCCTATTCTGTACTAATAGTGGTGATGCCTCTCAGACGGGTACATTAAAGTTGTCTCTAGAAGAGGGGTATGATTTGAAGACAATGAAAGATAATGAGGATAGGGTGAACTCATCACTTCATAATGGGAACAGTTTTGTGAATAGTGGTTCAAGTGGAAACGTATCTATGCGGGCAGTGAGCACAAGTAATCTGCCAGCTAAATTAGATCTTAATATACCGTGGGAATCACCAGTGGAGGACTTTGTAAGTTCAGGGTTGGAAAATACTTATAACCATGGAATCTCTTTGGATTCAGAGCTCAAACAGGATGTCGATTCGAAAAGTCCTTTGCATAACAAAGAGACTGATTCCTGTCTTGATTGTAGTGGCAAGGGAGCTAAATCTTCTGACAATATGCAGAATGATGTTCCTGTTTATCCTGTCCCCTTATCAACACAAATGGACAAGCTCTTTGAAGAATATGCTGGATCTGGAGGTGCTAGTGAGCTCTTTGATACAGACTCAAACTGCTTGAGCTTGCAGTTAATGCCCCGATCTAGTTCAAGGGTGAATGTCCACAGTTTGAATTCTTGCAGTTCAACCAAGGAAGCTGTGTGCAATTCTAGTCCCATGATGGAGCAAATGAATGTATCAGTAGGCTTAGCAGCCCCATCTCAAGCTGCTGTGAAGGATATGCCTCTTCAGTTGGGGGTGAGTTGTGGTGCAAAAGTATCAGAGGTGGATATTCAGTTAACAGACAATAATAAGGTTCCAAAGCATTTAAGTGATAATCCTTCCAACATGCTGGACATCAAATCTCTTCTCAATGGCCTGCAAGTTTCAGGTGTAGAACTTCAACTAGGCACATCCCCATGTTTAATATTGAAGCTTGATAATTCATGTCCCGACGTGAATAACCGATCTTAGTGGCAATGTTTGGAACTTATGGCCAGAACAGCTCGAAAGGTTTTCTTTCAAGATGGTGCAATCTTAAGGCTATATCTTTTGTATGACTAACCTCACACCTTGAAGCAAGTGGGTTTGTTGCTTTTGACTGGAGCGCTAAGTAAAACTATGCTTGTATCCTATGTAAGACATGGTAAGACATGCCTTTCTGGATATGAGCATCTGCCAGGTGTCTAATGCAAATTGAGGACGCATCCCATGTTCAATACTGAAGCTTTAGTAATTCTAGCTCGGACATGAATAACCAGTTCTAGAGGAGATGTTTTCAACTTGTGGCTAGAAAAGCTTGAAAGTTTTTCATTCAAAAGATGGTGCCATTTCAAGGCCACCTTTTGATGAATGGCGTCACATCTTGTAGTGAACAGTTTTTGCTTTTGACCGAAGTACTATGTAAACCTATGCTTGTCTCCTCTGTAAGATGTGGTAGAACATACCCTTAGATGTGAGCTTTTGCCAGCTGTCTAATGTATATGCCCCTAAGAAATTGTCCTTGGTTTAAGGTTCATTTTCCTTCTTGGACTTCAGTCTGTCAGGGATGGTTTCTTTTGGATGCATCACTGGATGCTTAGAGATTGTACGAAGGATGATGGGAGACTACTCTAAAATTGCCATACAATTAATTTGTACTGGGTATATTAAATGGAGTATATGTAAGTGTTGGCGATGATGTCTGTCACCTTCCTGTATTTCACCTTCATGCACATGCCTTGTTATCCATGGTTAACCATTGGTAGTAAATCTATTGTTTTGTGTGTTTCGTTTCTTCTCAAGGCAATTTTTATGTGATCTAATTGTTGCACTGGAATCTTTGTTCTGATCCGTTTATCTTGCGTAGAATAACTTCACTTTGCATGGTATCCCATTACAAATTCTGTCAGGTTCTTTGATTCTGTCAAGTATGTTACGAAGATTGCCATCTCATTTTTTATGATGCAAGTTATTAGTGAGTTGATTTGTGTCAGGGATTCTTTTTGGCAATAGTTTATCATGGTTGGGATATCGAGTATTTAGGTTTGTATGAGTCCCCAGTTTATTCTGTTCGTTTTGCCTTTTTCTGATGTTTCTAATGCCTTAGGTGACCCTCTCTTGCCCTTTAAGAATTCAATGGATAATGTTATGTTTTACTTCTATATTTGCTAATTGGCGTTTTAAAGATAGCTTTGTTTTATATCTGATGCTTCTCTTATTGTTGCAACATGAAAAAAAATGCCAAGGAAGAGAAAAAATTCCTTTTGCTTAGTCATGCAAATTATAATTACCAGGAGAGCATAGAGTAGCTACATGAGTGTCAAGGAGCTAGATTCTATCATAGGGTGAGGAGTCTCTCGCCACGAGCATGAGTGGCTGCATATGTGCTACAAGGTTAGAAGAGCTCTTCTTATCTGGAATATTTGATGACTCTTCCTATGAGCTCGTTCAACAGTCTTGATATTGGACAGCATGAGGACTCATGAGTGATGTTCTGTTAAAATAAGAAAGGATAGAGCATATATATTTTCAGCACTCTGTGATTCCTTATGTGGAATAGTAAATGACTCTTTGTATGATGAGCTAGCTCGTTTGGCAGTCTATGTTGGGTAAGATGAGGACTCATGAGTCACGTTTGCTTAAAACAAGAAAGGGTAGATCATAAACATTATTAACATTCCATGTGATTTGTCTTTGATTGTACAACAGTTTGTCAAGAATCTGGAGGCATGTGGTACCATTTAATCTTTCAGGCTTCTATATCTGATGAAGTTTGGTATCAGAAGAATTTTATGGAGATGTTTAGTATCTCTTAGGTTTTTACATCCAAGGATATATGATATCCCTGTTCATACTTTATTAGGGTCACAGCCACATGCACCTTATTGACATGGCTTAAATTTTAGGTTCGCGTAATGTCTTTTGTTGAATTGTGTAGTCATAACTAATGGATTAGAAAAAGGATGGTGTCAAACCACTCTTAAGTTGCTATATAATGAATTTGTATTAGATATTTGTTGAGGCTGCTGTTGATAATGTCTGTCACTCTCTATTTCCATCTCTCATGCTCTGGTTTCACTATATATTCAACCATTAGTAGCAAGCCTGTTATTTTGCGCATTGCTAGGTTCTGTTTGATAGTGGCTACACTTTTTTGTGTGATCTGTAAATATAAAGAATGTAGTGGATTCTTTGTTTTGATTGATTTATTTTGCATGGAGTAACTTCAGCTCTGCAGGTCTGTTCCATTCAAAGGTTGTGCAGTTATTTGTTCTAATGCTTTTACCTTTTATTAGTTTTGGTGGCACTTACTAGCTGGCTGTATTTTGAATGCAAGTACATTGTGAATGAGCAGGCATACCACCTGCAGCACTAGCTGTATCCCACAAAGCAGGGGCATACAGTTGATTGCCTGGTGGCTCATCACCTGAAGGTATTACGAGGCAAGATGGCCCGTAGGTGGTACAATGATTATAGCCTAATGGATCTAGAATACTCTTGTTTGGTGAGGAATCTTTTGCAAAGAACACGAGTGAATGTATAAATGGCAAGATTTATAGATTGATTGATTTGATAGATAGATAGATAGGTAGATGGATAAATAGATAAATAGATAGATAGATAGATAGATAGTTTGATCCATTATTGGCTGATTCCAATAGAAGATACATCAAAGCCTTGAGTGACAATCCAACATTATCTAGATTTTCTTCGAGCTTGGAAGAGGCAGAACGAAGATGTGTTATGTGCCATTGTTACGAGTGTAAGTTATTCAGTGCTTACTCTATGCCAACACACCACTAAAGACATGAAGCTTGGGGCATATTGGCTTGCCAATATGAGACCCAATAGTCGCACACGAATTTAAAATCTTGAGAATCAATTAACAAATGAGAAGCACTCCCGAGTCTGAAAATGTAGAAGAAATTCATTAAGCAAATCAAACTTTTACAAGATCAACTTGTTGCTGGTGGTGTTTTGATAACACCTGGAGAACTAGCTCATAGGTGTGTTGGAATTCTTCTTGCAAAATATGATGGGTTTGTAATTGTTCTTGACACTGAGGTTAGACCCTTCCCTCTTACCTTTGAAGAGTTTTTTGCAATGCGTCTAGAAAAAGAAATGTGTTTGAAGAATAGGAAATGCTCAACAAGTTTAGCAAATGTAGAGGGAAATGGCTCTTTGGATAGATTAAAGAAGAATCCAAAGAAGTTCAACGAATGCTATTTCTATTGCAAAAAGAAGGATCATGTGTTAAGGATTAGATGAAGAAGCAAGTTGATGAGAGAAATGGTACTCTCAAATCCACATGGAAGAATATGGAATTCACAAATAGCAAAGAACTTAGACTATGGATTGCCATAGAGGAGGTATGTACATCTGCTCAAACTCATGTGGATGAACCTTGGATATTAGAGAATGGAACATCTCGTCACATGACTAGCAAATAGGATTGGTATAGTTCCTTAATGTCTCTACATAAACCCATCAATGTAGTGATTGGAAATAACTCCAAATGACCAATCGAAGGGACATGAACCGGCTCTTTTATTGTCGCCACTATTATTATTTTGATGTTTTGTATGTTTCTTCAGTAAAAAGAAATTTATTCTTAGTTTGTTCCATAATAGATTGTGGTGTTGAAGTACATTTCAAAAAGGATGGTGTTGGAAATTTCCGATGGAATAACAAATGCTGTAGGAAAAAGAGTGCAAAAAGATAACTTGTATAAGCTAAGTGCCCTCATTGCTACAGAAACTTGCATGTTTAGATTTGTAAGAACCATGTGAAGATTGCATGATGGGCAAGCAACAAAGGAAGAAATTTCCAAAAGAGAGTAGTAATCGAGCTCAAGCTCCTTTAGAGTTTGTACGTGTTGATCTCTATGATAACATTTCTTCTCTTGCTTTGGGAGGATCTCTCTACTTTTTTTTTGATAGTGGACGGTTATAGTAGAAAGATGTGGGTGCATTTTATTTGAGAGAAAGCTGATGCTTTTGACAAATTCAAAATGTGGCATAAGGTTGTTAAAAATGGAACATGTAGGAAACTAAAGGAGTTCTTATTGATCAAGGAGAATTTTTATCGATAGAACTCAATAGCTACTGCAATGTTCGTGGAATCAAGAGGCAACTTACCACAACACAGACACCTTAATAAAATGGCATTCTTGAGAGATGAAACAAGATAATAGTTGAAATGGTCCACTCCATTGCTAAAATCTTAAGATATGCTTGGTTCATTTTGGTCAGGAGTCAATGTCCTTGTGTACATTTTGAATAGATGTTGCACGCAAATAGACTATAGGATCTGGAGGTAAAATAAATCATTCTCATTGGGGATGTGGTATTTGATGAGCAACTACACCAAGTGGATAAAAAAGATAAACCCACTATCTCATCAACTAAAAAAATAACTCATGTCGTGCCTTCGTATGGATAGGTGAAGATTGAGGAGAGATAAGATAATGATATTTCTCCATGGAAAATCCAACCCGTTGTTGCCACACAATGTAAGTCACTACCAAAGTGGACCTAGTGCATTATTTGTTATTTGACAATTTGTTTATTCGTGATGATAGGAATTTTGCGGCAACTCCTCATTATTCTATCAAATATTTCGGTGCCATGTCACCTTATTCGGACATGAGCGAATACTTTTTGCACGGTTTCAACAATTTTGGATCGAATGCGCTTCCGATCGAAAAAATTTTCGATCGAAAATTTTATAAGTCGAAATTTCTTTGATCGAATATGTTTTCGATCGAAACAAATTTAGTCGAATAATTTTTTATAAAAAGATACAACTAGACTCATTTTTCATAAGAGTTATATTTTGTTTTTTACGAAATTACAGTGTCGTAGAAAGAACAAGGTATAACTCTTGCTATAAATATCAAGTACTTCAGTATTAAAATCATAAAGAAAAATATTTTTGTTTGCGAATTAAGAACTATTGTGATTGTTTGACTCAACGTTGATTCTTACTTCACAATAGTATATGTATGTGTGTATATGATTGTGAGTAAACATGTATAGTGATTGTTTGAATCAATATTGATTCTTACTTCACAATAGTATATGTATGTGTATTTGAGTGTATAATTGTGAATGAAATCTATTGTGATTGTTTGATTCAACATTGATTCTTACTTCACAATGGCATATGTATGTGTGTGTATGATTGTGAATTAAAATGTATTGTGACTGTTTGAATCAATATTGATTCTTACTTCACAATAGTATGTGTATGTGTATGTGCATGTATGTTATATGAGTGTAAGTGAAAATCTAATAGGATTGTGTATGTGCATGCATGTGTGTGTATGATTGTGAATTAAAACCTATTGCAATTGTTGGAAAAGATTTTATGTAAAAAAAAAAATAATTAAAGGGTTGAGAAGGTATTAACAACTGAAGATCAAAGGCATCCAGGCTGCATCTCAGCTAATAGAAGGTTCTTGTTGTATCGATTCAATGCAACTTCACAGATCCATAGATCTTCTTTAGGAAGTTGTATTGTATTGATACAACAAGAACCTTCTCTTAGCCGAGATGTTGGCATCAAGACAATAGCATCAAGAGGGACTTGTTGGGAGGAAAGACATCGACTTGTTGAGACAATTGCATCGAGAGGGATGGCGAAGTTTTGATAGAAATTGACTTATGCACTTGATCCTTGGATACTTACGACAAAAAAGATGCAAACAAGTAAAAAAAGCTTTTACTTTTTATGATATAGTTTAATATTTTTTTTAGGCATATATAATGAATTTTTATTTCTTTATATTTTTATAGGTTATTTTGAAGGTTGATTGATTTCGAGCTGAGTAGGTGGTGGGAAGACTAGATGCAATGTGTATACACTTCAATCATACGACAAATGCATACGGGTACAAAATTTGAAAAAAAGTATGGGTAATACCATACATGCATATGTGTAGGGTTGGTTCTTGATGCATCAAGAACCCTCTTTCCGAACTTTACTTACTTGTACATGATTGTGAAGGTAGATAAGATTTCTTGACTACACTTATTTTTTTTTTCAAGGCTCAAGTCAATTAACTATGTGTATGTGCTTGTATTTATGTATATATACATATGCATGTGTGTATGTATGTATGTAAGTATGTACATATGCATATGTATATGTATGCATGTGAGTATGTATGCATATGTGTATGTATGCGTATGTGTATGTATGCATATGTATGTATGTATGTATGTGCATGTATGTATACATGTATCTATGTATGTATGCATGTGAGTGTATGTGTGTGTGTGTGCCTATATGTGTGTATGTATATGTGCAAGTATCTAGATGTATATGTGTATGTGCATATGTGTATATGTGCAAGTATCTATATGTGTATGTGTGTGTATGCATATGTGTGCATTTGTATGTATATGTGTATATGTATGTATCTGTGTATATGTGTGTGTGCACATGAAAGTACATGTATGCACGTGTGCATGTATGTGCATGTGTGTATGCATTAAAGTATGTGTATGCATATGTGTGTATGTATGTGCATGTGTGACACATGCACATACATACACACATATGCATACACATACTTTCAAATATGCAAAAAAAAACACTAAGTTTACCTCTGAAGAGTCACACATGCACATACATACACATATGCATACACGTACTTTCAAATATGCAAAAAAAAAAACACTAAGTTTACCTCTGAAGAAGAGTCTCTATGGTAGGATTAGAGCTTTATAGACTCTCAAACAAGCACGTGTGGAATGATGTTTTCGATCAAATGTAAAAATATTTATTTTTCTAATTAGAAACTTGTTTTTGATCAAAAGAACTTTTGATCGGAAAGTTTTTCGATCGAGAAATTTTTGTTCGAAAAATGATCTTGATCGAAAGCGTTTCGATCGAAAGTTTATCCCTATCCATTTTTTTTTCAGTGTTTATTCAGACAACCACAAATAAAACGAACATATTTGATATTTTTGAATTATTTAGTCGAATAAATGCAATCTAGAAGTGAACACAACAACTCTTTAATAATACTTACCCTCAAGTTGATATCCTAGAGTAATCTCCAGATGGACTATGTAGATCAAAGAGAATTGAGGAGCAATAAAGAGCCTCAAATCTTATTATTTATATGGCTCTTATGATTGAAATAATGGGATTAATAAAAGAACCCACAATTATAGATGAAGCATCAATCCCTTGATGAAAGTTGATCATGATAGCATAATGAAAAATGGCACTCGGGAATCAATTGAATTACCCCCAAAGAAAAAGGTAATTAGGACTAAGTGGATTTGGAAAGCAAAATACATAGTAGATGGTACTTTAGAGAATATAAAGCTCGGCTCTTGCACAAGGATGCTCATAATTAAAAGGATTTGATGTCAAAGAGACATTTGCACCAAATAACTTGAATGAGTAAAATTTGCATGAAACCTGTAGTTGTTGCACATAAAAAGTGGCATGTATTTCAAATGGATGAAAATCAAAATTTTTGAATCGATATGACAAGGAGGATGTATATATATCTCAACTATTAGGTTTTGAGGTACCTCCTTTAGAAATCAATGTTTGTAGACTTAAGAAGGCATTACATGCCCTTAAGCAAGCTCCAAGGGCTGGTACTAATGAATTGATGTTTTCTCAAAAGATCTAGGCTTTCAAAGAAGTATTTTTGATGCAAATTTGTATGCTATGAGAAAATATAACTAGCTAGTGATTGTCATGTTGTATGTATACAATTTATTCATTACATGAGATCATGCAAATTTCATGAAACAAACTCGTGCTAGGTTGTGCAATGAGTTTGAGATGATAGATCTTGGGCTACTCGATTATTGCCTTGGCATTGAAGTATGGAAAAAAGATGATGGGATTTTCATATCACAATAGAATATGCTACAAAAATGTTGAAAGCTTTTCGGATGATGGACTACAAGACCACTAGCACACCTATGGCGGTAAATAATAAATTTTCACCATAGGATGATACATACATTGTAAGTAGATGTTAAAAAGTACAAGAAGCTTTTTGTGAGTCTTCTCTTTTTGTGCAACACTAGACCAGATATCTGTTATGATGTTGGAGCATTGAGCAAGTTCTCTAGCAAACTAAAAGGAACCTTGCATTTTGGTATTCTTTATGTCACAGGTGATATTTTTCATGGGTACTTTGATTTAGGTAGGTCGGAGATTGTGATTCTAGAAAATCAATTTTTGGATATTGTTTCTCACTTGGTTTAGGTACCTTTTCTTGGGTAAGTAGGGATCAATCGACTTTGGCACTCTCCTCCACTAAAGTAGAGCACAAAAGAGCTTGTTTTGCCTCTTGTGAGGTAGTTTGGTTAAGGAGAATTCTTGTAGATCTATGCTTTCCATCACAAATCACAACCATACTTAAATATGATAATCAAAGTTGTATGACCATTGCAAAGAACCCAATATTTCATGCTCACATTAATCATATAGGAGTACAATACTATTATGTTTGTGAGCTAATAGAAGGTGACATTGCGGAGTAGGAGTATTGTCCAAAAAAACCAAATTGCATTGAAAAATTCTGTAAAGCACTTAGAAAATGGTAACTCATCAAGCATTTTGAGTAGATGGGCATAAGATCCAGGTGTACTTAATTCATCATTCAGTAAACATTGAGGGGAGGGTATTAGTATATGATCAATGTCTACCACTCATGATTGTATTTGTAAGACCCCTATTATGAGGAAAATCCAATTGTGTATTACCTAGTTGATGAAAATCCAAACTTGCATGTTGGATGAAGGTTGAATTGGACCATTTAAGATATTCGAAGGAAATGGAATTACTAGGGTCCCCAATTGGTGGACTAAAAAATCATTAATATTTATTAGGTTGGTTCAATCGACCTAAACCACATATGGGCATTATTTTGGGTAGTGTCCACCCACGTTCTACTATCCATGTGTAGCTACCCACGTTCGAGCTTGAATAGTGCATGGGTGGATAAGGTCATCATCTTTGTATTTGTTGTTAATAGTGAATTTTTGAAATTCTACTATACTTGTTCTCTTCTTTTCTATTTCTTTTGTGTTTTCTTATGTAACTTCTTTCTTTCATTCCAAGCAAGATTTCTTCTAGATTATGAGGTATTTTAGAATGATTTTTGTGTCATAAGCTTCGATAAAAGCTCCTCTACACATAAACAAAAAAAAAGGATGTTGATCATGATGTAGCTTTTGTAAGTTTGACTTGGTCAAGTCTACAAAAGTCACATCGTGGTGAACAACCTCCTTTTTCGTTCATGCATAGTTAGACCCTATTTAAATGCTTATGGCACTCAAATAATCTTAAAAGATCCCTTGAGTATCGAAAAAATATTTTGGATTTTTCATTTGTCCAAACCATGTTGCCACACATGGCAAAATATTTTTGCCACTAGTTTCAATTTACATGAACACGTGTGTCTCTAATTACGTGATCAATTTTTTCATTTAAATTTCTAAAAGAATTTATGCAAAATAATAAAAAACATAATGATTCAATGTATGAATCCACTAAAAAAAGGACACGCAATAGACAAAACTATAAATTCATTAATTATCAAATTTACACATCACATAAATACAATTCTCTTTGGTTTACATAATCATGACTTTTTGGTTACAGTGGAAGGGGAATCAAGCAAGAAGAGAAGAAGAAGAAGATCAAAGTCAAAAACTGCTCAATAAAGAATGAAGATCATAAAGTGAAAGAACCACCCTCTGCCCAAATCCCCGCAGGGGCACGCATCAGGCAACAATGCGAAACAGCCAGGTCCTGAGGAATGGAATTAAAGAACAATCAGAACTAGGACATTTCATGGGAAGGACGGACCAGTGCCTGGAACTATACATGAAGAAGTGCAAGACAATATTTGGCAGGTAATAATCCTTCCGCTGATAGCGTGCGTTGACAACAAAATGAACAGGCTTAAAGCAATGCAACAGGGTCAGACGTGTGAAGACAAAGACAAATCAGAAGACCAAAAGCTAGAAAGAGGTAGAGGCTGAAAAGTTGAAGAGGGTGACTAAGAACAACACATTCTTAGTCACTGATGACGTGCGTGGAAGCCCAACTGAATACAGCAACCCAGATATGTGATATAAGGAATACCAAGGGGCAAACAGAAGCAAAGGACATACTTCAAACAAAATAACAAATTCTCTGACAGTCCTTACCGCTTCTTCGACCACCGGGTGTGTGTATTCAGAAAGCCTAGACAGACAGCAAACAAGAAGCAAAAGCCTGTCAAGGGACGATAGAGACAAAGCGGGGGAGAGTGATGCAGAGCAAAGAAGCACAAAAGAGGAGCCCCAAAATTTTCAAATTAATGGGCACATTTTTCTTCTTCAAAGTCTTAGGAAATTCCCTCAAGCCATGTAAATGCACTAGAGGAGTCCTCTAGTTGCATAATCCCAACTTGTTGTAAAATATTCCTTGTAAATTAGTAGAAAATTCACTTTTTAGTAATAAAGTGCCAGTCTCTTGTGTGAAAGGACCAAATTTAGGGCACATGTATATAAGTCACTTGGTGACTCTTTGTAGAGACTTTTTGCCATTGTGAAGAAGGAGAGCTCTTGATTTTTGAAATTGCTTCTTTCTTGCAGGTTTCCATCTTCTCTTTGATCTTCTATGTGTGTGTAATGCTTGGAATGTGTGTGTAGGACTGTTGTCTATCCCTCCCCACTTTTTTTGAGCTACTATAGTGTGTGTGCGAGCTTGTAGAAGTTGTGGAGTGAGTGTGGGTGTTTCCCGCCATTCACTATTTTGGTCATAACTTGAAGCACGGTTATCAGAATCGAGTGAAACGTTCCAATAGATGCGTCTCGTCGAGAGCTTCGAAATGAGTCCGCTATTGAATATATTTGGAGTTCAGAGCTGGGAGAAATCCTCAATTTACTGAAAACTGCTGTAAGTGGTATCACGGCAGACACTTTCAGTATTTCAGTGAGTTAAAGAAGTGGATTAGTCTTTTCTCACACATATAAGCTGAACCACTTCATTTTCCATCATGTGTGCACATGTCCTCATACACTTGGTTAGGTCATTTGATCGGATTGACAAGTAAGCGTGTGTCAATTTCCCACTATACGCACTTGTGTGGCAAATGAGGTTTAGTCTCATTGGCACAAGTCCTTGAGTCTTTTTGACTTAGGTACATAGTTACATAGTCATTTCTAAGTTGCACTACCAAGAGCATGTCTTAGGGTTGGAGTGTAACCCTCCTTGCATGCACATGGGAAAGGGCACTATTCGTAAAAATGGAGGTGGCCATTTTCTCCACCACAACTTGAAAAGTTTTCAAAGAAATCGATTGAATCCTCAAGATCCTAAACAAGCACTTATCCATTTTTCTCTAGCGACTTGGGCTAATGGAGCTTCTAGAATAATTGGGTCTATATTCTTTTGATATTTGAGTATCTCGTATAGAGCAACAACACCCAATTTGAATTTGTGTTTCTTAATCGTAGTGATGGTGGCATTGCTTGCAAATATTCATGCAATAATTCCATATAGAAATCATCATTGATATGAAATTTATTCACATTCTCCTCCTCATCTTCTTCCTTTATATCAACAATCTTTTGCTCTAGACTTATATATTTCCCTTATTGGGTGCTTGTGATGGACCCTCCAACTTGATCTTGGGTATGTGAGGATGGATTTGCTTGTTGAGTGTTTGTTATCATTTCCATATTCTCAATGTTGGGCAATCCTTCAAAAATATTGTTTGTATCTTCAACTTGTCCCTCTATTGTAGCATCATGATACTCAACTAGTTCCATGTCTTCATTTGGGATCTATAGATTTTTCTTGCATTTCCATCATGTTATAGTCCTAACATGCCCCACAAATCTCTACAAGTGATAATGATTGTCTGCTCATAAATAGCATAAGGAAGAAGAAGAAGCTTGGAGCACAACACACAATATTTAATGTATTACCAAGTGAATGTACAAAGATAAGTGGCCCATTAGGGTTATAGATGTATATACAAGCCGAGGAAAGAAACCTCCGAAAGAGGGAAAAAAGTGCCCCAATGATCCTAAGTGTGTTCACACATCACCACCAACATATACCAATAAACCCCCCTTGGTACTGATGTAGTGAACAAGAAGCTGACACTCATGTATAAAGAAGTGCCAAGCTATGTGGAAAGGGATCAATCCACAAAAGGAAGTAATCCCAAAGCTTTGCAAAAAGCTTCAAAGTTCTCCTTAGGTAGAGCCTTTGTGAAAATATCTACAACGTTATCCTGAGTGGGCTCATATGCCAAACTGATCTCCCCAATAGAGAACCTCTCCCTGACATAATGATAATGCACCTCAATGTGCTTTGTGCGAGCATGGAACATAGGGTTCCTCCCAATTGCCAATGTGCTCAGACTTTCAATGAAGATGGTGGTGGTAGAAGACTGACCAACACCCAAATAAGCAAAAAGGCATCTGTTAAACGGTTTATCGTTTAATCGTTACTCTACTTCCGACTCAAACACTTCAAGTTCAACCGGTTCCAAATCTTCCTAACCGCAAATGTTCTCTTAGTCACGTGGGTCCTTGGGAGTGGTAGGGGTTTGTTAGACAGAGGCCCTGTACTATTTTCCCAAATTAACACACAATCTTAATGTCATCCCGTTCTTAGCTCAGTATCCATCCCCGAACAACGGAAGACTGTTCAGTGTATTGGAATTAGAACTTCAGGACTGAGGGTAGCAATCTGGTTACTTAATTTATGCACAAAATATACTTCAATAACAATGTCACCTAATCCGTACTTCGTCAGGGCAGATAGGTATACCAACCAGACATTATATCTTAAAGTTACGCGGACTCGAACAATCAATCTCCTCGTAATAAACGGCTAACCATAAACCAACGATGTCCTACTCACATTCAGACCATTACAGTTACTAGTCTTCCCGTAGTTGGGATAAACAGCAAATATAGTCTACAATATTGAATTTGGTCGCTTAAAGAAACGTTACAGACAATTAGCTCGGGATTACTCTTCGCGCTACCCACTTCGCCGAAGAACTGCCAATAACATACCGCACTTGATCACGCTCAGAGACACACTCAATCATTACCGAACATACTCGCAACACAATACAACTGATTCGTCACTCTGTACTAAGGTGAGAATAATCGACTAGCCGGAGTACAGACGGAACAGAACAAAGCAGAACTTATCCTTTCAACAACATACACGCGCACACAATGCGTTACAACACTCTCAAACGAGACTCAATCAAACAACACACTGCAATTCCCACAAAAAACGGACTGCTGCTGCTCTTTTTCTCATTGCCTTAAATAGAGGATTTTTTACAAGGGTGCGCACTTCTGCAGTTACCTGCGCGTTTCCTGAAAGATTCTTTTTTCATTTAAGCTCACTGTCCTCGTACTTTTGTCCTTGTTCGGCGGCCGTCCAACACTTTTACATTTAAGGCACCTGTCTGGGTTCATTTGTCCTGGTTCGGCGGCCCTCTAACACTGGCACGCACGGTGGACTCGAACCCGCAGGTGCATTACTGACGTCAACATCCTTTTGCGTTGCCTGTAGGCCTATTCCAGAGTTTGGCTCCCGAATCATTTCTGACCGTACTTGTTCAAGTGGAGAAACAAGTATAGCCAGCCATCTCCTGCGAAAAAGTGTCCAAATATTTTGAACACGACTATCCAATTGCTGTTTTAATAAGTCTATGTCCACATTTGTCATTAATGTGGCATTCAGTTCTACGCCCTCATCTTTTAATATCTGCCTTTCGAATTCGTGCAAAACATGTATTCTTGACTGCAAAATTTCATTTTCGGCTTGCAGGTTAGCATTCAGGGTAGAAAAACTTGACATTTCGGCTTGAATCTGTGTTTGGATAGTTTGCTTCCACTGATTAAATTCTTGAAAACACTTTTTTGTGTTGATCAATTCTGCTGTTAGTTTCCGGTTGTTACTCTGTAACGCCTGTAGTAAAGCTTCTTTGTCGTCTAATTCCTTTTGCATCTGTGTCATTCTATCTAGTAATGAATTGGACTTAGTCATCGTAGCGAATAGTAATTCGTTTTTGTGCTGAAGCGCTTGTTCTTGTTGCCGCAAATATTGAGAAACCTCTTGTAGTTTGTTTTGCATCCCTATCACAAAATCTGGTTGGAGATCGTCCGGTAATTGCCCTGGACTGGCAGTTGGCAAGTTGTATGCCATCCTTCGTTTAATTGACAGCCGAAACGGCGTCCCTACGGTCTGGTTCTGTGCGCTATTACCTATGTGGAAGAAATGTGCAGACGATGTGGAGACTTGGTCTGCTTCCTCGGGCTCTGTTTGGTGTCCTGTGTCTATCATATCATGTTCACCGGCATAAAAATGGGGGGACCAGTGTAGCGTCTCATCCTTCACTGATTGGACAAAATTAAATATAGCAGCTAAATAGGCTGCTAGTCTGCTGTTGGTGTGGGATCTTCGCTTATCCCCGACAATGATTTGTGTGTAGAGGTGGTTATACAGCCAGTGTGTCCAGCTAACCCTAACACCTCCTTCGGCATGTACTAATGGTGAAAAATTTTCTCTAGACATTAAATCGAATTTAACTAGGAAACAGAGCTTCTCTAAGTACCACTTAAATTGTTCTCGACGCTGATATGTGGCATTTTTCAACATGTAATACCGTCTGGGGCCTTCACAGTCGCCAAATTCATTTCTCAGATCTGATTTAGAATGAAGCCTTTTGTTTGTCGCATGCTATATAATTGATTCTCTACATCTTCATTATCGATCCACTGCTCCCATGGTAATTGAGCAAACTGGAGGAGTCCTATCCTCCGTAGCCAGTTCTCATTCCTTCTCAAATGGATGTCGAGCTCGATTTTAAATTCGGTGGAAAATTTATGATGAATCTTTACTGTTGCAGAAGTTACTGAGTCATCTGCATTATCCTGTAGGGTAGTATCTGTTGTCGTCACAACATGGTTCTGTGTATTGGTGCGCTTCCTGAGTTGCCATCTGAGTATGTCGGATTCAGACATGCTTGTAAGGGTTGCCGAGAAGAATATGCTGGAAGTTTCTAACTAGCGCTGAAGCTCAAAGAATACTGTAGTGAAGAATGCTATGCTATGCATACACATTTTATAAGCACCAGGGCTTGAACTGCCATTTGCTGGATTGATTGTATTTCAGTAGGACATGACTCTTCCTTCCCCTTGTCAAAATTGTATCATGAGTAAGAATCATTATGCCGCGTGTTATTCCGTAGATCGATGCTAGACTGAACAAGTGTTTACATGTGCGAAAAATATCAGAAAACAAAACTTTGTTATCATACTCATTTCGAATCCATCGTTACATTATGAATTCGCATGGTTGAATTTTACTTATTCTTCTATGAGGCCTTCGAGGTACATATTCCTGGCTAATCTAAATGTGCGCGCTATTTTTTTCTTAAGGGTTTCTAATAATTGCTTTAGCGTGTCGGGTTCTAAAACCTGCGCATCTATTCTGACGGAGCTAAGCGCGATTGCTTCGGTAAGCAAGTTTTCGGCCTGGGTCTGCAAAAAGGCCTCCTGTAAATAGAAATCATTGGATAATGCAGCGTCCCTGGATGTCTTCATTTCGGTGACTTTCCGCTGCATCTCTGTGACTCGATCCTTTTGATTTCGCAGTTGGTTATCGAGGCGCTCGAATTGTTGGTTCTGAAATTCAACCGTTCGGGAATATGCATCTCGTTCTCTTCGAGCCTCTGCCAGATCTTTTTGGTGTTTCGCTTCCCTTGTTAATTGTCGTCTCAGCATTCTGTTTATGTCGTCCAAACATTCCTGAGCTCTGCGTAGCTCGTCTTGGACTTGCGCTGCTTCTCGTTGTTGGTCTTGACTCTTTTGGATTGTTTCCTGCAGCTGGGCCTTCGTTTCTTCGACCATTTCTTCGAGGGATGAATTGATATCTTCTTTTTCTTGGAGGGCGGTCTTGAGTTCCTGGATTTCTTCATGTGCTTCGTGTAATAGCTGGTCTTTGGCGGAAAGCTGCTCCACTGCCGCATCTCTCTGCTGTATCAAGGCCTGTTGTGCCGAAAACTGGGCTTGGAGGTCAGCTAATTGTGTCTGTAATTGATGATTCTCCGCTCTTATGGCGTCGACTTCTTCTTGGAGTGGGGTGATGTCGGCTTCCAGGAGGTCTACCTTGTGCTGCAAGTCGTGCCGAATGGTATTTGCAATCTCAGTCATTTGTATTTGGAGTTGTGAGAGGGCGATGAGCAGTTGGCCCATGTTGGCCAGTTCGGAAAAGATCGGAACAGAGGAAAGGAGGAGTGGGTGTTGTGGTGGTGCAGAGGTTTGGGTATGGATTTGGGGGGATGTCGGGGGTGAATAATTGGGGGAGGATGAAGAAGATTCGGAAATTGGCGGCGAGAGAGGGTTGACTGGTGGGGATTGAGGGCCAGGGGATGTAGGGTGGGTTACCTGATGGGTGGGTTGGCTTTCACCTGTAATGTGGGCGATGGTGGATTCTACGGCCTTTAGTAAGGTATTGAGTGCGCTGTTGATCACGTGCTGTTCATCTTCTCGTCGTGCTGATGCTTCTTCGGTTGAGACGGGTTCTGTTTCCGTGTGCTTCTGCTGGTCGTGGTGGTCGGCCGATGATTCATTGTGTATGGAAGTGGCGGTGTCGTGGAAGGTCTCTTCTTGGTCGGCGTTTCGGGTGTCCTGATTCTGTCCGGCGGATCCTTGTGCTTCGCTTTCTGAAGAGCTGATCCGAATTCTCTTATTACGGAAAAGTTGGTTGATCTCCTCATCTTCTTCTTCTTCTTCGTCGAGAGGTTGAACTGATTCTTCGTGCCTAAGAATGGGACCTTGGGGTGGTGGTTATGCGGCAAGGATGGCTGGGAACAGGAATGAGATGATGTGGGGAAGGCGAGAGCGCGGGGTGGTACCCTTTTGGAGTTGCTTCACGATGGCTACACATTCTTTATGGATTCTGAGGAAGAAGTATGATGCAAAGTTGACGGGTTCCTGGACAGCTAATTCTAAAGCGGAATAAAATGGTCGTGAGATGCCGTAAGTGCGTTTCTGCAGGTTAAGTATGGCGACTAAGAATTGCAGAGCGGATCGTTCGGGTTCGGGGCGGCAGAGAATGGCGTATTCGTTGGACGAGGAGCGGGGGAATAGTTCATTCATGCGGGCAATGGGAATACTCGGGCCATTTTCACGGCCTTGCGGGTTGAGGCGATAGGCTTCAGCGAAGGCTTGGAAGGTGATGACTGTGCGCGAAGGGAGTGAGAGGAAGACCCATTGGCATTCGGTGGCGGGGGACTGAGCAATGGCGGTGATGATCTGTGTGAAGAAAGGATGGGCTTCCACCGAGTGCCAAGGCAACTCAGCAAAGTTAGCAAACCCTCTGCAACGCAGGTATTCGCCTACCTCGGTAGGGATACCATCGCGGAAGGCTGCATAGTTGGCTATTGCTTCCATGGCGGTTACTGAGGTAGATGATGAGCACGGATGCAGGATGCACGAGGGTTCAGAATACTAGCATGCAACACAATAGCTTATTTCGGCGTCGTCGACAGAGTTTAAATAGAAACACTACGGTGGGGGAAAGGGGTGGAATATCATTGTGCGGTGCGGGAATAGTACTGGTTTTCATGCAGGTGTGCATACTCGAGTGACTGTTAAGAGGGCGGCTGGTTATATCAAGATCGTACAAAACACGGCTATTTATAAAAAGCAAAAAAGAAGGAAAAGAAAAGTAAAAAAAAAACGCGGTCCATCGTCGAAAACTTAATGCGGGCTAGTGGTGTGATGATATGGCCGTAACTTCGACCCATTAATTACCTTGGGGAGTGGATTTCCAGTCAATGTAGTCAACCGAAAAGTTGCCGGACCGACTTGTTCTGAAATCTTAAAGGGACCGAACCAGCGTAGTTTGATCTTTCCTGCTGCTCTATCGGATTTTGCGTTATAGAAGAGTACAAGCTGACCTACCGAAAAGATTGGGTTCTTCAAATATCGATCGTGTGTCTTGGCTTGCCTTAGTTGTACTTCGCGCATGGTTAAAAAGCTGAGCCATCGGTGCTCATCAAGTTCCCTGAGTGCGTCCATTCGTGCTGTCAGCGACTCTTCTGGTAGCATTTTCTGGGTGATTGCTGCACGCAGGCTTGGGATAACTATTTCCATGGGTGCTATTGCTTCTAAACCATAAGCTAGTTTGAAAGGTGTCAAACCTGTTGTTACCTTATATGTAGTTCGGTATGCCCATAATACTGCAGGTAGTAGTTGATCCCATCTTTCCGGTGCTTCCATGATCAGTTTCCGGAGGATATTCAATAGCGATTTGTTTGTGCTTTCGGCCAGACCATTGGCGCGAGGGTAATATGGAGAGCTGAGTTTATGTGTCACCTGGAATGATTGGGTTAGTACCTTCATTACTTGATTTACGAAGTGAGTACCTTGATCTGTCACCAATTCGAGTGGTAAGCCAAATAGGGGGAAGACATCATTTAACAGACATTTCGCTACTACAACTGCTGTAGCAGACCGTAAAGCCCAAGCTTCTGCCCATCTCGTTGCATAGTCTGTACAAGTTAGTATATATCTGTTGTTACTGAAGACTGCCGGAGGTGTGATTGGGCCGATAAAATCTAATCCCCATTTCTGAAATGGTTCGAGTGGCATAATAGGCTGCAAGGGAAAGAAGTGTCGTTGCAGTGGTTGTCCAGACCTTTGACAGTTATCACAGTTTTTGACGAATTGGGCCACATCTCGGTACATAGTAGGCCACCAGAGACCTCCTTGCAGAATTTTCCGGTGAGTTAGATCTGTGGCAAAATGACCACCAGTAGGGGTTGAATGAGCCATCGTGATGACCGAGTTAATTTCGTGCGGAAGAACACATCGAAGTAAGATTCTGGTGTGATCTCCTGCCACTAGCCGGAATCGGCGGCTAAAGACTGCCAATTTCCTTCGAACTGCCTTGGCAGTCTCAGATGGAAAGCATCCTTCGGTGAGAAAAGTTAAAATCTGATCATAATATGTAGGTGTTGCTTGTACTTCAGCAGTCTCATCGGTCAGTGGCTCAGAACTATAAATTGCTGGAGTCGTGTCATCTATGCCTATCGGAGCTTCACCAGAATCTAGGCGAGATAAGAAATCTGCTAAGGCATGTGTATTTCCGGGTCGGTGAATGACTTCATAATCAAATTCCTGCAAGAGTAGCACCCATCAGGCTAATCGTCCGCCTAGATATTGTTGTCTCACTAGATAGATAAGGGCAGCATGATCCACATGAAAGGTAATTTTCCGGCCTAATAAATAATGTCTGAACTTTTTGATGGAGTAAATTAACCCTAGACATTCTCTTTCAGTGGTAGAATAGTTCTTTTCTACCGGTGCAAGCCTTCTGCTGGCGTAATAGACAGGGCGAAACCACTTATGTGTTTGCTGCATTAGAATACTACCGATCGCAATATCTGAGGCGTCGACAAAAACATGGAACGGATTGTCCCAGTCCGGTGGTTGTAGGATTGGTGCCTGCGTCAATAGATACTTGAGTCGATCAAATGTAGTTTGGCATTCTTGAGTCCATTCGAACTGTCGTGGAGTTTTGGTGATTAGTCTATTCAGAGGTACAGCCAGATGAGCAAGCCATCGTAAGTGTCTGCCGTGCCACCGTACTTGACCCATAAAACACATTACTTCTTTCGGAGTGGCGGGTACTGGGGCTTCTAAAATTGCCGAAATCTTATCTGAGTCTACTCGGATACCTTGGGCAGATACAATATGACCAAGTAGTTTGCCACATGAAACGGCAAACACAGATTTGCTTGGGTTAAGGCAGAGTCTGTAATCTCGACACTTTTGGAAACAACATCGTAGATGAAGCAAATGTGCCATCATCTTTCCAAAAATTGAGAAATCATCGAGATATACTTGCATAAACAAATTGAGATAAGGAGATAAAATCTCCTGCATACATCGTTGAAAGGTGCTTGGTGCATTTCTCAATCCAAACCACATTACCGTACAAGCGAAGACACCCCAATTGGTAATGAAGGCGGTTTTTGGGATATCTGCTTCAGCCATTCTAACCTGATTGTAACCGCTGTATCCGTCTAAGAATGAATACATTTCGTGGCCTGCTACCCTATCAAGCATGGTATCCAGAAAGGGGATCGGGAAAGGATCCGGTACTGTTGCTGCGTTTAATTTCCGGTAGTCTACACAGATTCATAGTTGCTTATTTTTCTTTGGCATGATCACAATTGGTGAAATCCATTCAGCATGTTCTATTGGTATGATGAATCCAACCTTTAATAATCTGTCAAGTTCGGCTTTTACCTGAGATGCATAATTGGGATTCATCTGATAGCTGGGCTGCCTATTCGGTTTAGCTTCAGGCTTCAGCATGACTCGGTGCTGATATATGCGCGGATCTAATCCTTTCATATCTTTGTAATCCCAGGCAAAGACGTCTGCAAATTCGCGAAGTAGTCGAATCAAATCAGCCTTAGATAATTCCGGTAAGTTTTGCCTTATCTTTACAGGTCGTGGATGATCTTCGTCTCCTAGATTGTATGAGGTCAACTGGTCTTCGGAGACATAAAACTGTTGCGGTTTCTCCGTGTCGTCTGTCGACCGGAATAGTGAATGTATTTCATTGTCATGTGTTGGCACCCTATCTTCCTGCTTGGTTTCTTGGGTGATTGGTGTAACTGTACATACTGAAGTACTTCAGTTATCTATTACGGACTGTAGATCAACAGTCCCTAAGGTCATTAAGTCAGCGTTACTCTTTAGAAATTCCTCTTCTTCATCATCTGATAGTCCATCTAACATGTGGACAGGTTCAGCAAAATATGGTCTGGCGTGCAGTTCGCAAGGTTGTATAGCATCTAATCTTACTACATATCTATGGCTGGCATCTTTGAACGTAAGCTCTTGTGCTGACCAGTCTTGTATTATCTTCGCATGCTTCAGCCAAGGTCGACCAAAAAGAAGATTGTAATCCAAAGTGGATTCTGGTAGATCTAGTATAACAAAATTCATTTTGAAGGTCGTACCTTGTAAAGTAATGGGTACATTTCGCACAAGTCCTACAGGATGGACTCTAGATTGGTCTGCCATTCTGACAAAAAATTGAACTGGTTCGATTTCGGTCCATCCTAACCTATTGCATAAGGCTGTAGTTGCAATGTTGACACTCGAGCCTCCATCAATCAATACCTGTGTAATTTTATGATTCTTATACCATACTGTAATCAAGGGGACTGAATGATCAACCGTAGAATCAGGTTCTGGTTGAACTGCTGCTATCGCCGGAATACAAGAAGGTACCGGACTGAACTATTGCTGGAACTGTTGTCGAACACCAGGTACTAATGCCAGTAGTTGGCCGAGAGGCAGAGTGATAGATGCCTTGGATAAAATTTCCCAGGCCTGGTGAGATTGGTTATCCTGCTCTTTTGAACTTGAGGTCTCTGCTGATGCCGAAGTATCTACTGTTATGTCTACTGCTGATGGTGGTTCCGCTGCTGCTTCCTTTTGTTGTGTTCCTTCCTTTGTCGACGAGGTCTGAGTCACCGGAATGGGTTCTGGGAACACTGGTGGTTCTGTGACAGTCCAGTGGCTAGCTTTGTTATACATCCTATGTTGTTCTCGTATCCCTGGTTCAAATACTTCTGCTGCTGACTGCAGCTGTTTACCTGATCGGGTCTGTGTTGGAGTTTATTGATCTCCAAAGTACAGCTAGAAGTAGGTGAAACCCAACAGGACCTAGTTGACTTTTTCACAAACTTGTATGCACAAAACAATTTTCTTGCAGAGCAAATTGCTCTTTACTCACTTGGAATTTTCCAAAACTGTTTCACACACATAAAATAGACTCTAAGAGCTTTCCAACAAGATATAGAACACCTCAAATGGATAAATACACAATGAGCTATGACCTCTGCAATATGGAGCTTTAATGGAGACCTTCAGCAGGGATAAAAAACAGAGAACACACACTAATTGCAGAGAGTATTGCTCTCAGCTCACAAATCTAATGATTATGAAAATTTACAGGAAAAAAGTAGACAGTAAGAGCTTTCCAATGAGCTATCAAACATGTAATTTGGATATATAATGAGGGAGATACAAGCTCTGCAATCTCTGCATACAAAACTACAGCAGTGTAGAGATACACATATGACTCTCTTGGACATCCCACAAGATCACAACTTTTCTCCTCTTTTTATAGCATGGGAAACTAATCTAAAACCTTCCTAATCCATCTAAATTCGTGGTAGACACTTGGATGGAGGTATTACATGACTCAAGTGCTCAAATAAACAAAGTATTGATGGACTTTGAGAACTAGCCACATCGACCTTCCACTAGGACACCACTGAAGCTCCCTTGTGACTCACTAATTTGACTCACCATGTTCTAGAACTCACGTGGTATTTTTGCTACATTTTATGAATAATATGAGCCTTCTTGAAGTATTTGAAGACTTACCAAAGGTATTTACATAATTTGAAACTTGTACCCTACATAAAACAAATGTTCGCAACATTCTCCCCCTTAAGTTTCAAGGGGTATTCCCTTCATGCCAAGAATATAGTTGAATCTTTGAAGCTTTGGTCCATCCAAGGATTTGGTGAAGATATCTGCAACTTGATCCTTTGTTCTAACAAAAGAAACCTGCACTTCATTGTTCATGGCCTTCTCTCGAACATAATGATAGTGAACCTCTATATGCTTTGTTCTAGCATGAAAAATAGGATTTGAGGTACATCAACCTGCACATTCAAGTCATGAAACAACTTTTTAAACCACATAACCTCAGTAGTATCCAATGCTAAACCTCTATACTCAGCCTCTGTAGAAGATAAAGCAACTGTAGGTTGTTTCTTTGAACTCCATGTTAATGTCTTGTTTCCTGCTATTACCACATATCCACTTGTGGATCTTCTGTCATCTTTGCTTCCAGCCCAATCTGCATCACTAAAGACTTTAAGAGTTAGATCAGCATCATGACTATAAAATAATCCTTCGTTCATGGTACCTTTCAAATACCTAAGCACTCTTTTCGCTGCATGCATATGAGGTACTCTAGGTTCATGCATAAACTGTGACAATACTCCCACTGCATAACATATATCAGGTCTAATTTTTGTTGCATAAATCAAAGATCCTACCATGGATCTATATACATTCATATCATGCAACTCATCACCTTCCTTTGCACTTAGCTTTACATTACATTCCATTGGAGTAGAAACAAATTTACATTCCTGCATACCAAACCTTTTCAGCATATCACATATATACTTTCTTTGTATCAACCACATACCTTCATCGCTATACACAATTTCAATCCCAAGAAAGTATCTGAGCAAACCAAGATCTGAAATTTTAAATTCCTTTCCCAAATTACCTTTTATCTCATCAATTGCTTTTGCATCATTCCCTGTAATCAACAAGTCATCCACATAAATGCATACATAGACACACATGCCATCTACATGTTTTACATAAAGTGAAGGATCAGCATGACTCGCTGTGTATCCTTGCAGCATAAGATACTTTACCAACCTTGCATTCCATGCCCTTGGTGCCTGCTTAAGACCATACAATGCCTTCTTTAACCTGCATACATGATTAGGACATTTTGCATCCACATAACCATCTGGTTGTGACATATACACTTCTTCATTTAACTCACCATTAAGAAAGGCATTCTTTATATCGAGTTGATATATATTCCACCTTTTACTTGCAGCTAAAGCCAACAAAGTTCTCACCGTTGCCATATTTGCTACTCGACTAAATGTTTCCTCATAGTCCACACCTTGAGTTTGATTATATCCTTTTGCTACAAGTCTAGCCTTATATCTAGACACACTACCATCACTATTTCTTTTAATCTTAAAAACCCACTTGCAACCAATTACCTTTTGCTTTGGTGTACTTGGAACTAAATTCCAAGTCTTGTTATCTTGTAGTGCTTCCATTTCTTCTCTCATTGCTTTCTTCCACTTTTCATCTCCTTTGGCCTCATCATAACATGTGGGTTCATTTTCCTTCTCAACTTTTGTCATAAAAGCATAATGAGTATTCATGAAAGATCCATAAGTATACCTTTGAGGTTGCTTACTTACTCTTGAAGTTCTTCTTACCTCCAATGTAGATGCTCTTCCTTTCTTATTAGGAACCTTTGATGATTCTCCATACTCACATACATCACTAATTTCCTCTCCTTCATCATTAACTTCAACAAGTTTGAGTTTACCTTTACTTTTAACACTTGGAGGTGACTCTTGCCTTAATCTTCCATTGAAAGGTGATCCTCTTTCTTCATCTAAACCACTCCTTTCATCATTTAAACTTCCTGATGGCTGAACTATGCATTCATCTCCTTCAACCACACCTTCTTCATTTTCATCCATGACCTGCAAACAATTCTTATCTGCATACCATGAAAGTGATTCATCAAAGTTTACATCTCTTGACACAACAACCTTATTGGTATGAGGATTATAGCATCTATATCCTCTTTGAGTATCTGCATAACCAATAAATATACATTTTTCTGATTTCGCATCAAGTTTAGATCTCACCTCACTAGGTACATGTACATAACATACACACCCAAATACTTTCAAATGACTTACACTTGGTTTCCTTCCATGCCATACCTCATATGGTGTCAAATGATGAACTCCAGCAGTCGGAACTCTATTCATAATGTAAACACTTGTGCTAATAGCTTCAGCCCAAAAATAATTAGGCAAACACATATCATTAAGCATGCTTCTAGATGCTTCTGCTATGATTCTGTTTCTTCTTTCTGCGACTCCATTTTGTTGTGGAGTATACCTGCCTGTAACTTCTCTTTTGATACCTTCATCATACAAAAAATCAGTAAAAGCTTGAGAGAAATACTCTCCTCCTCCATCGGATCTTAGCTTCTTAATATACCTTCCTGTTTGCTTTTCGACATATGATTTGAACTTCTTGAAACAATCAAAGACCTCACTCTTATGTTTAATAAAATACACAAATGTCATTCTACTATGATCGTCAATGAATGATACATAGTACTTATTACCAACCAAGGATGCCTCTTTAGTAGGTCCCCACACATCTGTGTGTATGAGATCTAGCAAACCATCACTTACATAGCTTGAATGCTTGAAAGGTTGTCTACTCTGCTTACCCATTTGACATGCTTCACAAAGATGCACCATATGTTGCTTAGTAAGATCAGGTAATCCTTCAACAATCCTCTTCTTTGATAGCTCCTTTAACCTGTGTACATTCATGTGTCCATACCTTCCACATATATAGCAATTGTTCTTATTATCTTCACTCCTTTGTCTTTGGTTGTAGTTGTAGTAGCCTCTCGTACCTCTAGCGCTTGATCTTCCTCTTCCTCTTGTGTTGAAGAAGCCACTTGAAGTCCTTTGATCATCGCTCCTTCTTCCTCGACCTCTATTTGAACCTCTTCCACCTCTGTTTCCACCTCTTGATGATCCTACATAAAGAGCTTGTCCTTGAGATCCTTTTTGATTTGAAGTAGAACCATTTAGATTCATCTCCTCCGTGACCATGAGGGCAATAAGTTGATCAAAATCTGGTAATTCTTCTCTGACATAAACTGAAGTAATGAAGGGTTTCCATCTCTCATCATCTTTGAGTCCGTTGAGAGTATGTGCAACCAAGTCGTCGTCCTCCACATGAGCTTGAATTGATCCTAGTTGATCTGCAATCTCTTTAACTTTCAATATGTAATCATTGACCGATGTCCTTGTATCTTTCTTTATGTTATTCAACTCATTTTTGAGTTGAATCTTCCTTGCTCTTGTACCTGTAGCATACAACCTTTCCAATGCAAGCCAAACATCTCTACTTGTGTCTAGATCTTGTATGTGTCCTACCATTGAATCTTGAATATTTTGTGATAAAATGAATATAACCCTTTTGTCTCTCTCATTCCAAAGTCTAAACTCCCTCAATTGTTGCTGATTTGGGTCCTCTGGTAATGTGGGTTTGATATCTGTGCCGTCAATCAAACCATACAAGCCTCTACCTTGCAAGTATGCTGTGATTCTAAACTTCCATGCTTGATAATTGGTCTTATCAAGCTTCTCTATTTGTGCATGTTGGTCTCCCATAATACAAATGCTAAGCTTCCTCCTTTAAGCCTCCTTTCCAATGTGTGTGATGAGAAGAAATATAATATTTACCTTGTAAATGAGGTATGTGCACCTTTCTTTGCTTGGATGTTGCTTCAGATGCCTCCTTGCAATCTTCTTCTACCTTTGTGTAGTGTTGATGATGAACTGCTTCTTTGATAGCTTCAAATTCTTCGTCAAGGTATGATAACCTTCTCCAAGCCTCCAAGTACTTGCTCTGATACCAATGTTGGAGTTTATTGATCTCCAAAGTACAGCTAGAAGTAGGTGAAACCCAACAGGACCTAGTTGACTTTTTCACAAACTTGTATGCACAGACCAATTTTCTTGCAGAGCAAATTGCTCTTTACTCACTTGGAATTTTCCAAAATTGTTTCACACACATAAACTAGACTCTAAGAGCTTTCCAACAAGATATAGAACACCTCAAATGGATAAATACACAATGATCTATGACCTCTGCAATATGGAGCTTTAATGGAGACCTTGAAACAGAGATGAACCTGAGGACACACATCACTTGCAGAGACTACTGCTCTTAACTCACAACTCCAATGACTTTGAAACTTTCCACAATACAAGTAAGCTTAAAGAGATTTCTAACAAACCAAAGAACACATGATTTGGATACATACACAAGGAGATATGACCTCTGCAAGTTTGAGGTTTAATGGAGACCTTCAGCAGGGATAAAAAACAGAGAACACACACTAATTGCAGAGAGTATTGCTCTCAGCTCACAAATCCAATGATTATGAAAATTTACAGGAAGAAAGTAGACAGTAAGAGCTTTCCAATGAGCTATCAAACATGTAATTTGAATATATAATGAGGGAGATACAAACTCTGCAATCTCTGCATACAAAACTATAGCAGTGTAGAGATACACATATGACTCTCTTGGACATCCCACAAGATCACGACTTTTCTCCTCTTTTTATAGCATGGGAAACTAATCTAAAACCTTATTAATACATCTAAATTCGTGGTAGACACTTGGATGGAGGTATTACATGACTCAAGTGCTCAAATAAGCAAAGTATTGATGGACTTTGAGAACTAGCCACATCGACCTTCCACTAGGACACCACTGAAGCTCCCTTGTGACTCACTAATTTGACTCACCATGTTCTAGAACTCACGTGGTATTTTTGCTACATTTTATGAATAATATGAGCCTTCTTGAAGTATTTGAAGACTTCCCAAAGGTATTTACATAATTTGAAACTTGTACCCTACATAAAACAAATGTTCGCAACAGTCTGGACTGTAGCAGTTTGTGTTTCTACCGGTGTAATTTGTACCATGTTGGCCATTGGGTTTTGCCGCTCGTTCTTCCTTTGATCATACTCAGCTGCGTCCTTGCAATATCTTCTAATGTGTCCGAATTCACCACAAAAATGACAACGGGGTGGTGGTAAATTGGGATTTTCCGGTGGTGGTTCGTTCTGCCAGCGGTTTGCGTTATAGTTATTGTTCCTCTGTCCTCGGTAGTTTCGATATCCTTGTGGTTGATTGTTTCTCAGTTGCGGAGGTACATAGTGATTCGCTGCCTGTCCATGTTCTTGAATAACAGCATTGACTGTTGCTGTTCCCTGTATTCTGGCATTGTAGACACAATTTCCGGTGGTGTGTCCGGCAGTGTTGCAGATAGCGCAGAATGTTTGATTTAGCGCATAGTTGGCACTAGTATGACCTGAATTTTTGCATGTGATACAGTACACTTGTCTGGTTATATCTTCAGTCATAGTTTTGTTTGTTTTTAACCACTCTAGATCTTTTGTAAATCCACCGACTTTGGATTCCAGTTGTAGAGCCATGGCGATGACTGCATCCAATGTCATTGCTCCGACACATCTGATGATCATGATCTGCTTCAATTGCAGGTTTAAACCATTGATAAACCACTGAGTAATGACGTCATCCGGTAAATTAGCGTGGGCCTGTGGTATCTGTCGTAAGTGTGTTCTAAAAAGTGTAGCATATTCTTGGACAGTCTGATTCGCCTTCTGTCGGTTGTTCTGTAAATAATCAAAGATTTCAGCGGGATTCTTCTTTAGCCTGAATCGTTGCAAAAAAGCATCTCGTACTGCATCATAGGTACCGAAATGATTAATGTCGTATTCCGTAAGCCATCTAGCTGCTTCATTGACCAGTGTAGATTGAAAAACAATGGCCTTGTATGCCTGATCCGGTGGATGGTTGAGGACTGCATAACTGATCTCGAAAGTGCGTACGTGAGCATCCGGATCATCTCCTGGGAATCCACCAAATTTCGTGTATGTTACTCCGGTTGGAGGCGGCCTTGGTTGACCTAACTGTTGTTGCTGTTGTTGTCCGTTCATCGTGAGTGTATCCGGTCCTTCTTCTGTATCTTGAGGTTGATTAGTTGAACTATCAGAACCTGGATCGCCGGATGGCGTGCCTTCCGATGTGCTGTTTTTGCGTAGGATACTTCGGATCTCTGCTTCGAATAGCTCTCCTTCCTTCTGGATGTCCAATATCCGAAATCTTTCTTCTAAGCACGCGGGTCGGGCTGAGAACTCCGCAAAAAATGCTAATCCTTGACCGCCAGTTGGTGTTTCTATCATCGGAATATCACCGGAATGAACTGACAGTGTACCAGACTGTAGTGTTTTTCCGCTTTTACCAATTTCTTTTCCTAGAGTTTTTCTAATCGTGGATAACTCTGAATCTTTATCCAAGATTGTTAAACTGGTTTCCAGCGGCGTCTTGGTAGATTCTGGAATTACTGTATTTTGGTTAGGCTGGGTCGAAATGACACCAGAATGTACCAAAGGCGTTGCTCGTTCCACCCGAATATGACCGGAATTAATTCTAACGTCCTTATCTTGCTTGACCACTGGGTCAGGCCGCGTTATACCTCTTCTCCTGGGGTTGTCTTTAGTACTTTTCGTGTTCCAGTCGTATGGTTCCTAGGATACGTTTCACCAGACCGAGTAACCGGCATGTATCATTGCTTAGTAGCACTATCTGAGCAGTTGGCAACAATTTGGCTCTGTTGCTATCGTCAGTCAATCGAACGATACACGTAGTGTTGGATTCTGAACAAACAGCCAGCACGCTACTGCTACTGTTCACAGATAACTGGCAACCTGATGCCACCTTCCCACAGACGGCGCCAAATGTTAAACGGTTTATCGTTTAATCGTTACTCTACTTCCGACTCAAACACTTCAAGTTCAACCGGTTCCAAATCTTCCTAACCGCAAATGTTCTCTTAGCCACGTGGGTCCTTGGGAGTGGTAGGGGTCTGTTAGACAGAGGCCCTGTACTATTTTCCCAAATTAACACACAATCTTAATGTCATCCCGTTCTTAGCTCAGTATCCATCCCCGAACAACAGAAGACTGTTCAGTGTATTGGAATTAGAACTTTAGGACTGAGGGTAGCAATCCGGTTACTTAATTTATGCGCAAAATATACTTCAATAACAATGTCACCTAATCCGTACTTCGTCAGGGCAGATAGGTATACCAACCAAACATTATATCTTAAAGTTACGCGGACTCGAACAATCAATCTCCTCATAATAAACGGCTAACCATAAACCAACGATGTCCTACTCACATTCAGACCATTACAGTTACTAGTCTTCCCGTAGTTGGGATAAACAACAAATATAGGCTACAGTATCGAATTTGGTCGCTTACAGAAACGTTACAGACAATTAGCTCGGGATTACTCTTCGCGCTACCCACTTCGCCGAAGAACTGCCAATAACATACCGCACTTGATCACGCTCAGAGACACACTCAATCATTACCGAACAGACTCGCAACACAATACAACTGATTCGTCACTCTGTACTAAGGTGAGAATAATCGACTAGCCGGAGTACAGACGGAACAGAACAAAGCAGAACTTATCCTTTCAACAACATACACGCGCACACAATGCGTTACAACACTCTCAAACGAGACTCAATCAAACAACACACTGCAATTCCCACAAAAAACGGACTGCTGCTGCTCTTTTTCTCATTGCCTTAAATAGAGGATTTTTTACAAGGGTGCGCACTTCTGCAGTTACCTGCGCGTTTCCTGAAAGATTCTTTTTTCATTTAAGCTCCCTGTCCTCGTACTTTTGTCCTTGTTCGGCGGCCGTCCAGCACTTTTACATTTAAGGCACCTGTCCGGGTTCATTTGTCCTGGTTCGGTGGCCCTCTAACACATCTGAGTCACACACACTCAACAGTCCTTGTGAAAGCTTCCCTCTACTCAGCCTCACAACTAGACGTGGCCATAGTAGGTTGGTTCTTGCTCAACGAAGATATGCATGATCTACCAAGCATGAAGTAAAAACCACTAGTGGACACACGAGTGTCATAGCAACCAACCCAATTAAAGTAAAAAAAAGCATGCAAATCTGGTGGTAGTGATCCCCCATTGGGATAAAACAATCCAAGTAGCTAGGTACCACTCAAGTAACGAAAGATGTGCTTAATCTCTTGCGAGTACTTGACAAGTAGAGAATGCATAAACTTGCTCATGCGAGAGACAACAAACTGAATATCTGGCCGAGCTATGCAAAAGTAAATCGAGCATCCAATAGCCTATTGATAGAGAAAAAATCAAATGTATTGGAATATCTCCAACATGATGAAGATTCAACCATAAACCCGTTTCCATAGGAGTGGCAATAGGTTTGCAAATTTCAAGGCCAAAATGCTACAATAATGTGTCAATATATTTTGTTTGACGTAGAGCTATTAACTTCCATAAACTGAATGCCCAAATAATGATGCAAATGCCCCAAATTTGACATCTCAAAAGAGGCATGCAAATTAGCCTTAAAATCAGCAGTATGCTTCTCATTAGGACCAGTGAACCGCATGTCATCAACATAGACAACAATGATTAGAAGAGGTCCCCTCACGCCTTTTTCAACCTACACACTTTGTTTTCATGCCCTTTCTGCACAAAACCCAAGGGGCTGAAATACATACACTTCTTCATGCTTACCATTCAGAAATATAGTTTCAATGTCCAACTGATGTACATTCCAACTATGATGAGTTGCAAGTGCACAAATTCTATGAACAATGGTCATTTGGCATGTTAGAGCAAATGTCTCATCAAAATCAATTCCTCTCTCTTGAGCATAACCTTTTGCAACAAGCCTTGGCTT